>JAFBJT010111986.1:0-17405 GCA_016785325.1 Chascanopsetta lugubris | reverse complement strand
GCCCCCCCCCCCCCCCACACACACACACACACACCGCAGATGTGTGTGGAGCCATCGGCGGCATCATTGAATGTGTTGTTTGCCGCCGCGACCCCGAAATCTAAAACAGTGTCTCGGCTGTTGACAAATGGGATTAGACGTAGCGCATCTCAACGATGAAACCTGCTGCGCGGGAACGATTGACTGCCTCTGTATCGCAGTCGTAATCTATCAGTGCAGGTCAGTGGTGCGACGGCAGCTGCGTTTCATTACTATTCCGCTGTCATATCGCATCAGCCCTGAAGAGGCACGCTGCCCACCGCCGGTTCCCCGTACTTTTTTAAATCCCCTCGTGCCCGAGATGCGCGCAGCTTGGTGCGGTACGTCCTAAACGCGCTCGCTACTTACGGGACGTACACGCGCTGGCTCGTGCGCCGATGCGCTCCGTACAGGCTCGCGCCCCAACATCAACGCGCCGCTAAAGCTACTTCCTTTCCCTCCGCACACACCAGATGGCGATGCTCTTAGATCGTCGTAGCAGCAGCGCCAGTGCGCTTGCAGTTCACAGCCTGCTTGAAATCTTGTGCAACGTCAATACTAATCCAGTTGATCTCATTTAAGGTCCCACCTGAGCGGTTCATTGCTCACCTCCCCCCCCCCCGGGGGTTTTTTGCCCCCCCCCCCCCCCCCCCCCCCCACCCCCCCCCCCACCAAACATGACTTCTTTCAAAAGGCCCGTCATGTCGCCTTGCGACTTTGTGATACGAAGCTTCCAAAATCATAGGAGCCGTTTTTTTTCCACTAACATGGAGGAGACAGAGGGTGTAACCTTATACGTCATCCAGCCTCTAGAGGGCAATGAAAGGGTTTTGGTTTCATTTTCGGGCCGCACTTTTCCATCTCCATATAAAGTCCTTGCCCTGGATATATTACAGGAAGTGGATACACTGGTTGAGATCAGGGCCCATTCTTTTCTACGAAGGCGGCTCATAAAGCAATAAAGTAACAATTCTTGTTACATCTGTCGTCAGAGACATTTTTGTCATCGATGTTTGCATTTGGGAATGGAAGCACTGGAACCGCGTGACTGCCATGGGGGTTGCAGTACCACTGTTTGTCCACTGTGGTATTGTGCCTCAGTACTCACTTATATTTACATCCTTCCTCATTTTCATGACCAGGGACTCACTTTTTGTCCCGCCCCCTCAGAGCGCCACCTGCAGTTGCAACTGAACCCAACCACAGGTCAACGGGATTAGTTCATCCGGCCGCGTGATCCGGCCTGTTATTAACTGCGGCGCAAGTCACACATTTTGCATACGCAAGGTGAATATCAAAGGTCAAAATTCCCCCAACACCACATGGGGCTGCACTGTGATTTGCCTCGCTTAGGTAAGCAAAGGTGGCCAACACTGATTGAAAGTGAACAGGAGGTGATAGGATCAGCAGTGAAACATTTATGCATATGAGTGAACAGGCCCTGAAGGTGGAAAGCCCCGGTGGTCACGGCTTCTTTCACATAAAATGTGTCTTAAAATAAGAAAAGAGAAACCCGTCAACAAAAATGCATGTTCCTGTTGAGGTCTTCAGGCTCCCAGCGTGACCCTGGACTCCCGCACTCCTCCAACATGAACTTTCAACATACGTAGAGGGCAGCGGGAGTTTGGGTCAGAACAGTTCTCAAAAGTTCAATAGCAACAACTCCAACATGATTTGAACATTCAGATTATTTTGCGCTTTAAAGGTGCAGTGTGTACGATTTGGTGACGTCCAGAGGTGAAGTTGCGTGTTGTTATCAGCTCACCCTCACCCCTCTAAGCATGCAGGAGAACCTATGGTAGACCTCAGCTGTCATTAAAACTCAAAAGATGTTTAGTACGTCCACTCTGGGCTACCGTAAAAACATGGCGTCCCCCCCGTATATGTAAATATACTTTGATGAACTCATTTAAGGGCAATGGGAAAGAAATACATGTTTAGGTGATTATAAATTCATGAAAATGTCGGTATGTAGTTGTTTTTTTAAGACAAAAATGACCCAAATCTTACACACTGCACCTTTAATATGGCTATTGTATCTTTTGCTTCAACATCTGCTTCATGGACGACCCAGGTGTTTGGGGGGAATATACATTTGGAGGGAGTAAACACAGGGCAGGTGTGCTTTTAGTGAAGGACACTTTTTCACCCTCATGTCATCCTCACTGTTTTTGTGTAGCTGTCACGACTTTGAGCTTTTGTTTTTGTTAATGTCAAATTGTTGCCTCTGCGTGAAACCTAAGCTGCAGCTAAACCGTAGCTGACGTCCACCGCGCCAACATATGTAAATGCGTCGTGCACATGCCGACCACAAGGGCTGTGATTGGTCTGCTCGACAGCGCCAGCGTTGGCAGACAGCGCCCCGCCGTTTTACAATCAAGTGGAAACACTTGAACATATGTTTCACCTCAGCGCCGCGGAGAGACACTCGCTATTTGTTTCCAGCTGAAGAGCTACTCTGCAGAAACTCCAACGCCGCCCCTGTTTTTTTCAATGGGCCTCAACTAGTGGTTTAGAGGTGTAATTGCAGAGCGACGCACATACACGCTCGCAGCCGTGCACCAGCAGTATGCGCGTAGACCGAGCAGCTCTGACGCGGATGTGTAAATCAGCCCTTATACAACCTGGCATTCATGATTATGGAGCTACACAGGCGGAGGTATATGTGTATTTATTCATGTACCTTAGATATCAGTGTAGCAGCCCCTCAGTAGCTTGTATTTATTTATTTATTTTTTTGTGTATTTCAGTACAAGTTTGGGTTTGCATGTGCATCAACTTGTCCACAATATTCTAAATAGACCACAGGCAGGTGTTATTCCATGAATGGGCCGAGTAAACACGGCCACATACATGAGTGACCCGTCCCTGCGACATCATTTTGCAGTGCACACTTCAGAGGATGCGGTCTGGTATGAAATGGAAACAGCAGCTCATCGGGAGCACAATTGGAACATGGCGAGAAAACGGCTGGTGTCCAATTAAAAAACCCACTAAACGCAGCAAAAAATAAATAAATAAATAAATAAAATGTTTTTAGGGAACTAACTTTCTAATCTGCATCTAACAAGTATTTGCTTCAAGTCCAAAGCTGTGTAGCAGATAATTGGAACTTATTCCAGAAAAAAAAAAAAAAACGTTAGAAATTATGGTAATGACCCAATTTATTTGTATTACTTCCCATATTTGTGTGTTTATGTAGAAAAGGGGATAATACCACACAATCAATAATTGATTACATACATAAACGTGAAGCCTGATCAGCCACAACATTAAGACCTGTTTGAATGTTCCGGCTGAATGCTGTGTAGCGACTGTGTTCCCAAGCTGTTCGTCTTTCAGTATGTGCACCATCGCATGATTAATGTATGAGGACGACAAACTTCAGACAACCAAAACAACACATTCATCATCTATTCAGAGCATGTTCACATTAATATGCACATGACATATACTGTGTTTGTCATCTGAACAGCTGCACGAGATGATAACGAAACTGATTTCATTAAATAACCCATATATCTGGATGATGTCTGCTTTAGGGTTCAGTGTGTAGGATTTACAGCAAGTGAAATGATTTCCGTTTTTGTCGGAAAATAGAGTCATTGGTTGTCAATCACCAATGTTGATAAAAATCAAGTGCCTCATTTCTACACTAGGAGTGGGTCCTCTCTGTGGGGGCCGCCATGTTACACTGTGCTTACATAGGAACGGACAAACCAACAACTTGACCGACACTTGGAGGCTACCATTGGTTCCTTTACATCAGGGGTGTCAAACTCATTTGAGTTCAGGGGCCACATACACTGCTACTTGATCTCAAGTGGGCGGGACCTGTAAAATGATAGCACCATAACCTGTGACAACAAGCCCAAATTTTTCCCCTTGTTTTGGTGCAAAAAAAGTTAAAGTACGTCCTGAAAATATTCAAATTGAATGAAACTATCTTTTTACAAATCATGAACCGTTTGCTCGCTACTACTTTAACTTGTATCAGCAACATTGCAGTCAAAGTCTTTCCTCTGATTGTTGCTCGTGTGAAAGTATTTACACTTTGCAAAGTCATCTTTTGGGCCGGACTGGACTGGTTTTGGCCCGCGGGCCATATATTTGACACCTCCTGATTCAAACTGACCTTTAGAAGAAATCGTCTCTTCTCAGTATAACCAACATAAACATGAATGTCACCTTTTACACTTTGCAAAACCACCCCACCGGCTGGATTGGACCCTGCAGCGGGCCAATACTGGCCCGTGGGCCGTATGTTTGACACCCCTGCTGCTCCACAATACACCTCACGTCCGTCGTCGGAGACCCTCGCTCCAAACAATGTCAAGTATCCTGGATGTGCCCTCCCCATTTCTGGATAGAGGGAGAACAAGGGGATGAGTCATCTGTGGTTTAACCGTCATGAAATTCCCTTTCTGCCGCTGGTTCACACGCAATTACGGCTGCGACAGACACGTGTGAGGAAGTGCTTTGAATTGGTTGATTCAAGCGTTCTTTAAAAAAAAAAAAATTTTTTTTAAACCCTGCTGTGTTATTTGTGCTCTAATGATGCAGTGTTGAATACAAGGCTTGGCTGGAGGATGAGTGCATAAAACGAAACGGTGAGAGAGTCATTAACGAACAGAGCAATCCCACTAACTGCTCAGTATGAGGCACCTCTCTGCCCGAGGAGTCGCAACTATAGAAACCAATGTGTGTGTGCTGAATGATCAGCTAAGTGCCATTTCACACCTGATGTGGAGTTAAATATAGGCGAGGCGTCGCCACGTGGACAGGCGTCCGTTAATGAGAGTGAGCGTGTGTTAATGAGGCGGTGTGAAGCAGCATGTCTCAAAGCGACTTGATGCCCAGCGATGCTGACGATTCTTTGATCCTCACTTCATCATCACAGGCAACGTGAGGATTTATCGCTGACCCATCTGATTTATTTCCGTAACTGTCCCGTCATTTGAATGTCCCTGTGCCGTTTCCTGTTTTACTTTGAAGTGTGTGATTGTCATGTCTACTTCCTCCTGTGCTCCCCCCCCCCACCCATCCCCCCGATTACCCTCAGTGGTATCACCTGTTGTCCACGTCTCACCTGTTCCCTGTTGGCCCGTGATTGTGCCGTGGATTGAATCCCCTCGTGTCTGTCCCTCCGCGTCGTGACGTCGCAGTATGTTCCTCTGCGCATCGACTCCCCGTCCGTGTCCCCGGCGGCGTTCTCTCAGCGCTGTTATCCTCCGCCTGTGGTTTCCTTGGTTTTTCCTTTGATCCTGCCTTTTGCCTGCGTCCTGATTACCGTGCGCTGATAAAACTCTCGCTTTTGAACTCTGAAACCTTGTCTGCGCTTGGGGTTTCCATTCCGTGTCCTGGCGATTGCACTGTATTACCACATTGCTCCAACTCAGGGTGAACCTGTCTGGTTATTATTCCCATTTTTTTTTATTGTAAAGGTTCAGTCTGCAATATGTTGGATCATGCCATTATCCACTGATTATCCAGAAGGCTTGGTTGCAGGGTATTTGTGCCTCTACAGAGTGTCAGAGTCGGGGGTCAGTGACACTGCAGCAGGGTCCAGGCGGGATTCAAACCAGTGATCTTTGGTATTATCACCTGAATGAACATAGTCATGTTTACATCAGGAGCAGCTGCAGGTCCTGCGGACGTGGCCGCGGTGCACTACCTTGTTTTTTGAGTTTCCATTTCTGCTGAGTGTTTTGTTGATGATTTTCCTGGATGCACATTTTCAAACCCTGGTATAAAAAATAGAAAATGGCTAATCCGCTGAGGAGGAGATATGAGTGGACTAACAACCTCAGAGGCCCCATGCAATGTTAGGTTTGTTACATTTAACAGCAAATTGATGTAAGATATTCAAAATTCTGCAATAATTTAGGCATGATCATCTCAATGTCATAGAAAGGGGGACGTTGCGAGCTCCATGAAAAACACAATTATTATATTTGAGAATTTTCTCTTTAATGTGACGGAAAACACCTTAATACGTTTAATTTCTATATTGCTTATGAGACAAACCTGATTTTAATGTATTCATTTTTGGAGGTGGTGAATGTTTTTGTTTTTGTTTTTTAATCACAAGTTTCATTTAAAATAATTGGCTGAAAATGACTTCAGCCGATTTTGTAACTGACAACATGGCAAATATAACCTCGGTCCTCAGGTTCTGAGTTTGGATGAGGTCAGAGTCTCGCCACAGATGGAGGACAGAGAACTTCAGAAATGATTTTATACCTCAGCTGTGTACATTTCAGAGAGATATGCAGGAGGCTCCTGAGGGTCTGGGTCCACTGGGCCGGACACTGTCAGCTTCATAATTCAGCTGAAGGTGGAGGCCGAGAAGAACAGAAATATCTAGACCTGGACACGGGAGCGAAGGAATCGAATATTTTCCAATTTGAAATGTTGGATTTCATGCTGAGACCCGGGAGCTCAGCTCCACTCTCACATCAGGCTGTTATCTGTGACGCTGCAGCTGCCTGTCCGTCCGTTAGCTTAGCTTAGCATCCAGATTTAAGTTAGGAAACATCTTTCCTGGCCCTTTGTAAAAATGTCAGCTTTGTGGTTTTATGGGACAGCCTGTCAGAGACCGGGCCAGACAACAGCTGGCCAAGAAAGAGTGTGACACAAAACAAGCGCAGATTCCAAAGAACTCACAAAACATCTGTCATTTTTACAAGTGGCATCAATCCTCTAAATCTCAAGAATGAAAGATGAAATATAACACAAATACATCAAATCCCAGATGACAGCGACTTCAGAGTCTGACTTCACAGAGATTCTCTCAATGGTGTGCGATGTGTTAGTGTCACATTCAAGCAGCAACCTCCAGGCCTGAGGGACGAGGCCAATACGGATGTGGAAGAACTTGCAGTTCACAGGGTGGCCACTTGAGGCTCACTCCGATAGCAAGTCAGTCCCCATAGACTCCAATTTTACAATGGTCAACTTCAAAGGGGAATTTAACATGTTCAAAGCCTGGTACAAACGACGGTTTTGGTCTGTCAGTCACATTTTTCCCATGACAACGGTGATTTTTATTCTTAAAAGCTCATTTCTATTCTATCGAGGTTTGACATGTTGCAAAATTGAGGGCGTGGCCTCTGGAATGACACCTGGGCCAATCTGCCACGTTCTATTGACGCTCCCAGTTCGACCTGTGCTCTGCCTCTTGGATGCATTTACATGGACGTAGGAGGAGTTAGGCATCAGCAATATGGTGACGAGTGACTGGCCCACAATTTGTTTCAAAAACAACTCTGCAGAAACTAATGGGTGATGCTACGTCCATCTCTATATGCAGTCTACGGTCACACGTCTGCTCCAAAATCCAGACATAGATAATATCTTTGTATTCGAGTAACAACCTTCTGTCGGTATGTGAAATGCATATCTCAGAAACTGTTCCGCGTATTCAACTTCACACCCGATAATTCCATTTTAAATTTCATGTCCATGTCCAAGAGCAGTTTGGGATGTTTGAACGCAAAATTCACTCGCTGTTAATGTAAACATAATCAACAGGTTTCATACTTTTTGGATTGTAGCTGATGGTTTAGAGATAATGTCCAAAAACACAGTCACACAAAAACTAGTTTTCACAATGCTCATCCTTCAATAACAAAAAAAAAACACCGACACGTCAGCCTTACAAATGTTACTGCTTCGTCTTGCATGAACCCAAAACGCCACATATATGTAACCTGAACAGATCAAACAGGCAGTAACACAGGATTAAATGGCAATCCACATGGTCTCCTCATTCAAACTCACACATGCCCATATATGGTGACATTTGAGGATGGTACTTCCACTGTATCTGGGTAAGAGCTTTTCCAGTGGTACCAAGGCCACGATTGTTTGATTGCCTCCATTAGCTTTAACAGTCTGTGGACCCAGGTGAGCACTGTTCTTCTTCACCCGCTGATAAATGACTGCAGTTGCCAACAGCTGTGACCAAAGATTCAAAATACGCCTTGCCTCAACAATATCGGTCGATATTTCAAACTAATTCTATTTCTTCATCTCGCACAAACACAATCCATCGATGTATTCTTAGAACTGGGTAAAAACGCCTCACTCTTTGCAGTGAAAGCATTGGTGTGCGGACCACAGTAAAGTGGTTCCTCCGTTGCCCCTCGAGCAGGTCCACTAATGTCCTCCTCCATGTCCTACAGCCCCTGTGGACACACTTTAATGGACATATACTGTATATGACAACAGATTTATATGTGCGATGAACCTCAAAAAAGTATCTGTTGGTACACAGTACTGCAGTCAGACTCAGTGCCCTGTGCATACCTTTGTCATGGCATCCTTTATAGTGCATTTTCAAAATAAATCCTCAGCTCTTTGCCACAATGCTTTACGCTGAGCAGACCTTTATTTCCAAAAAATTCACTCCAACATAAAGTAAAGTGGATGAGTAAATAATTCAGTATTGCATAAAAACCCCGTGGATGAATGCAGTGCATCCACAACAAGCACTACTGTAGTCACTTTAAATGTGCAGTGTGTAAGATTTGGTGACATCTACTGGTGAAGTTGCATATTGTATCCATCACCTCACCCCTCCCATTCGAGCATGCAGGAGAACCTGGCAACCCTTAGTTGTCATTGCAGCTCCAAAGATGTTTAAGTACGTCCACTCCGGGCTATTGTAGAAACATGGCGGCCCCCATAGGGAGGACCCACTCTTGTGCATATACAGTAAATACCTTTTGTAAGGTATTGTAAAAATCAAGTGGTTTATCATTTAGGTGATTATATATTCGTACAAAAACATCTGTATGTATAATTGTTTTGTAATTCTATTTCTTTTTTGTAATTCTATTTCTACCGATAGAAGTGACTGAAATCCTACGCACTGCACCTTTAGATAAAGTAGGGTGTGGTTCTTTTCTCAAATATCTGCCCCCTAGTGGCAACCTGCATTTAAAAGAAGACCAGTGCTACATTACAACATGTGTCTCCGAACACACTGAATGTGAATGAGTGCTGTTCGGAGATCACCATCATCATCATCATCATCATCATCATCATCATCATCATCATCCTCCTCACTCCAGAGTGACACTTCATTATCTCACACCAGTCTCCCGTCACCTGAGCCTCTTCTCACTCTGCTCACATGCACCCCCGCCGGACAAAGGACAAGCCGTCTGATTGGAGGGTTTTCAGGAAGCTGCAGCCTCGCGCTGGGCAGAGTTGGAAGCCGGGCGGCGACATGATGAATAGACAAAGCCCCCCTTGTTCCCGTGGCTCAGAGTGGGCCGCGATCAAGACAAATGTTTGTTTTTGATGGCGCGCCACCGCCAGGCCCCCTGAAATGTAGCAGGGTTTTTAGTGATGTAGAGAGCGGGGACCTGGAGAGACAATCAGTGAGGTCATCTATTATGTCCAGAGCTTAATGAAAAGGTTGCGCTGTGGATGAGTAAGGTGTTTGGCAGGCGGAGGTCTTCAGGGGGCCTGTCTGCCTGCAGCCCGATGTCATGATCAGTTTAATACTCGGGCTGCTTGTCCTCCGCTATTGATCCACTGCTTAATGGCTTTCTGTGCACAAACATCCCTCAAACTGCACTTCATTGCTGGTGTTTGTCTCCTCCTCCATTCTCCCTTTTCCCCCATTTATCCATTAGGATACCGAGGGACACTTACTGCTCTGTCCATCTGTCTAACCATCTCTCCGTCTGCCTGCCTGCCTGCCTGTCTGTCTCTGTCTGCCTATCTACAGTATCTGTCTATCACTCTATCTGTCTGTCTCTGTCTGTCTATCTACAGTATCTGTCTATCTGTCTATCACTCTATCTATCCACCTGTCTGTCTGTCTGTCTATCTATCTGTCTGTCTGTCACTGTACCAGTCTCTCTGTCTGTCTATCTACAGTATCTATCTATCTATCTATCTATCTATCTATCTATCTATCTGTCTGTCTGTCTTTCTATCACTCTATCTGTCTGTCTGTCTACTGATCTATCTATCTGTCTGTCTGGCTGTCTATCTATCTATCTATCTATCTATCTATCTATCTATCTATCTATCTATCTATCTATCTATCACTCTAACACTGTGTCTATCTGTCTATCTGTGCGTTCGTCTGTCTGTCTCTCTGTCTATCCATCAATTCATCCATCCAACTATTTATCCATCCATCCATCTCTCTCTCCATCATCCATCCACCCCCCTTCCATCTATCCACCCATCCATCATCCATCCGCCTCTCCTTCCATCCATCGTACATCATTCACCTGGCTCACTTCCACTCATCTCTCCACCCATCCATCCATCTATCCATCCATCCATCCATCCATCCACCATCCAACCATCCAGTCGTTGACTGTAAACCCTCGCTCCTGATATAAGCCTATAACCCTCTGAATTATCCAGAAAAAGGAAAACAATCTAGATAGGAATGAATGTTTTTCCCTCAGGGTGTCACATGATTTTAGACACCAACAGGCTGAATTCACTGTGAAGTGAATACACTTTGACCTACAACAAGTCACTGTTACTACAAATAGCATGGATTGTTTTAGTTGAAAATGTTTTTTTTAGTTTTGATGAGTCTTGTGATCTCCATTTAAATGTTTTTGTTTGTATTATTTCTGAAATGTAACGAACATGCTGATGTGGAGGGAGATTTCTCTGATCATGTGATATGGACGAATGGTATACGATCCATGATATGTAATGTAGAGGTAGAACTCTGAAACCCACTGTCTCTCTGTGGCTGTAAAAGTACGTTTGTGCTTATCTGAGGGCCAACTCTGTTTCACCCCCTTTCCTTTTTGTCTTTCTTAGGAAAGAGTGAAGATGTTTTCAAAAAAAGGCTATTGGCTGACGCCATTTACCAGCGCTCACCTCCTGGTCCCTGCTGTGAAACTCTGTATTTTTGAAGTCAACATGTTAAAGTCAGCCCTGGCTCTTTCCTTATTTGAAGGAGCCCTGTAGATGTTTCCTGTAATCAAACAGAGCTTGTGTTTACATCACCACCAAAACACAGTGTTTTCTCCAGGTTCCACACAAAGGTTGAGGAATCTTTCCCCACTTTTGAATCCCAGTGCTTTGAGCTGCCTGAACACGAGCACACATACTTTACAGATTCAGCAGAGGTTCAGTCAGTGACTGCACTGCTCTCACATAACTGTCTGTGACTCTCGGGATTTTCAAATGATGAACTGAACAATTCAGCGCCTGTGTTAATGATGAGGAATTCGTGGACTGATTCATGGTTTCATGGACAGACGGGTGGATGGATGAATGCATGGATGGACGGATGGGTACATGAATAGACAGATGGATCGGTGGATGAATGCATGGATGGACGGATGGGTACATGATGGGTACATGAATAGACAGATGGATCGGTGGATGAATGCATGGATGGACGGATGGGTACATGAATAGACAGATGGATCGGTGGATGAATGCATGGATGGGCAAATGGGCAGATGGGTCAATGGACTTATGAATGGGTGGATGGATGGGTGAGTGAATGCATGGACAGACAAATGGATGATATATGGATTGATGGATGGATGGATAGAAAAATGGAGGGATACAAACGTGGTTGGATGGAAGGATGATGGATGAACGCATGGGCAGACAAATTCATGATAAAAGGACGGATGATAGACAAAGGAATGGATGGAGGGGTGGTTGGATGGAAGGATGGATGGACGGACGAACTGATCGATAAAGAGACGGATGGATGGATAGATAGATGGATGAATGGATAAAAGGGTATAGACATAGTCACACACACACACACACACACACACACACACTGGCACATACACAATATATACATTCATATATGCAGACATACTTCATATCTATCTTTCTAGTATATTTTAGTGAATAAGATTTATGACTTTATTTCCAACACGATTTTGTGTGTGTGTGTGTGTGTGTGTGTGTGTGTGTTGGTGGCAGTCTCAGCCCATAAATTGGTTATCCAGGGGCCGGCCCGGCTCTCTGTGGGACAGCACGGAGCGGTGACGTCGTGCTGTGTCCTTGTTAAAGTGCTCGGTGCGTTTTTATGTGTCCGCCGACACTGTGAACCGTGGCCCCCCGGGGAACTTATAACACCTCGTTACGGAGCCGCCATAAAACCCCCATGTTTATGAATGTTAATGCAGATGATTTATATTTAAATGTCATCTACATATCTCAGTTGAAAGCTGTGTTAATGAAGGGTGGTATCGGCAGTAGGGCATAGCGGTGAGTGACAGGCGGGGCAGTCGGAGGTGTGGCGTGACAGGAGCAGCGTGAGGGAATGAAAAATGAGCGTTCCTGCGATGGCTTTGGTTCCTTCCTGTTATTGTTCTCCGCGTTACACCCGACAACTGGTGACGCGGGCGGATCTGTGAGTTATGGGATTATTATTGGATCATTATGGATCATGGATCATTATTGCATTATGGATCCCTCTGCTTTGGCCAACGTCAGGACTGACACCTTCCTCTGCGCCAGTTTGCGGGGGCTGCTGCTAATTCCGTGATATGGCGATTAATAATTCCATCCACAGAGCTGTGTGTGTGTGTGTGTGTGTGTGTGTGTGTGTGTGTGTGCCCCCTTTAGATCTCACACATACACTGATATTATCAGCCTATGGAGAGATATCAGGGGGAAAAAACCAAAGGGGGAGACGGAGAGTCCCTCCCTGTGCTCATCTCCTCAGGAGGTGACACACTTCCACATCAAAGCCGAGTTGTCGCTTATTAGAGTGGCTGCGTGAGACCGGCAGTACGGTTCAAACACTCGCGCTCACTTTCAATGGCACTTTTGGAGATAGTTTTGTATTTATATCGGCAAGGAATGTGATCATCAAAGCAAACAAAGCACCGCACGCTCGCTTGCCCGCTTGCTCGCTCGCCCGCCCGCTCGCCCGCCCGCTCACCCGCCCGCCCGCTCCCAGGGCTCGGCGTTTTGAGCCCAAATGATCGAATTTCATCACGGACACACGACACAGATGCAATTCTGACCCACTTACGCGGGATAAATCCAATGTTCCCGCGCCACTCCACATGAACAAGGACCTGGTTTTCATGATGAGCTCTCTGATAGGTTCCGTGACGGAGCCGGGCTGGCTGGAAGTTCCGGGCGGCTGTGATGGACGCGATCGGCGGGGAAGGCGGTGGAAAGCTATCTGTGGCTAAAACAAGTTGATTTCCTGCGGCAGAGCAGGTAATGTGTTCCAGAGCCCCGGTAATAGATGTCATTTCAGCACTCTCGGCAACGCCACGGCCTCACGGCTCGTCTGCTTTCTACTTCCTCCAGACCAGGCATTAACGACAGGAATAGAGTTCCAGATTCTGGCTTCGATTCATCAGATTTATGTCCTCTGCGCCCCTGCGCTTCCACATTTCACTCTCCTTTTCCTCCAGGACTTTAAAAAAGTCAAGGTTGGGACGATGGAACAGGGTTGAACTGAGGTGAGGGCGGCGAACAGCGAACTGCTTTTCTCTGCGCGGACGGAAATGTGGACGCGCCGATCGATACGTTCACGATAACAATAGCTTGCGAGTCACGTGAGCTGTCGCGAAGGCGCAGTGTGTACGATTTGGTGACACCTAGTGGTGAACTTGCATGTTGTATCCATCATCTCACCCTCACCTTTCTGAGCGTGCGGGGGGAACCTATGGGCGACTTCAGTCGTCACTAAAACCCAAAAGATGTTTAGTACGTCCGCTCTCATGTAAATACACATCAGTGAACTCAGAAACATAAAACACGACCATACAGTCGTGAAAACGCCAGAATGGAACTGTTCGAAGTCACAAAAATGACTGAAATCTTACACACTACACCTTTAACGTATGAACTCTGGACAGTGTCCCTTATACAACAAGCACCGCAGGAGGAGATTGTCCACAACGTAAACACATTCTGACAATTCAGGTGAACGACGTCCGTCTCCGCAGCGCATCAACAACGTCAGTCCCTGATGGTATTAAGCCTTTTCTTCCACAGGCAGAGCCAGACGTGGATTATGGTTTGGAAGCCTCGACCTGGCGTCTGGGACGGCCTTTCCACGATGATGTTATCAACATGACAAATATAACTCGCTGCTGACATCTGCCAATTGGAGCCGCTACTTGAGACGCAGGTTCGGGGCCAGGTCAATCAAACGATGAGAAACAACAGGGAGGGTTGTCGTTGTTTGTATATTCCCTGTATTTGTTCTCTTTTTTTTTTTTTTTCAAAAGGCGGAGAATGAAGGAAGGGCGCCAGACAAACAAATTATTTCGATCATTTATTTCATATATGTGTTTGGTTTTTTTTTTGAGGGCTTGCAGCAGCGCCCCCCCCCCCCCCCCCCCCCCTCCAGCAGGTAGTGCCCTCGGCAACCGGCCATCTGGCCAATACCAGCTGTGTTCACAAGTCTAAGTATGTCTGTGCACTGGCAGTCTCTTCTTTTCTTTTCTGCCTTTGTGGGTTCGAATCCATCTCTTGTCAGAAAAATGCGACATGCGTGCCGACCTTTGCCGTGAACCGACCAAGATGTGCCACAAATGTCCAGAGCGACCGACCCAGCGTTTTCTCGCACACAGCCCCTCCTCTGTCCTGAACGGGGGTCTGACACTCACAGATTCACTGGTCAAATAAAACTTTATTGCTCGGCCACAAATTATTAATGCGTGGCTTCAAATTTCAGACTTAAATCATGGCCATGCTTTACTATCATGTGGTTTTAGCAATAATATTTTTCCGCTGATGTCACCAGAGTGGCCCCATAGGGGGCAACTATCTATGGAGTTCGTCTCAGCTCTGTTTTTAAGTCTTTTCCTCCTTTGGCTAAATGTCTTTTTTTTTTTTTACCTTTACCTTAAAAGATTTGCATGTCAAATTCTAATTGACTAAATTTGCAAACACAATCATGTCATCTTATAAAACCCAGTTGAAAAAGTGAGGTACGATTACATACTATATTCCTATATTTCTACATATAGGTGATTATACATCTAAAACATCAGTATGGTCATTAAATGATCCATTTCTGTCAATAAAAATATAAATATTACAGGGGTAGTAATTAGGTCGAGTAAGGGCTAAATCTCATACACTCCTACACGACTCCCATGTCCCTCACATGACTAAACTGAAAAAAATTAAATAAATAAAAAAACCCTTTCATAACTGCTTTTTTTTAGTTAGAAAAAATACTAAACTAAATACACTGAAATGAACTGAAGAATTTTGGCTTCTTCTGCCAAAATGTTCTCAAATGTCCCAAATGAAATCAGTGTTAACCCTTACAAGTGAAGCTCGATAAATAGATTGTCGTGTGATATTGCGAGTGGGCCCATCTCTTCAATTAGTCTCACAGGTGTTTTCCATTTCATGATCAGTTCTGCCTCTTTTCACGGAGCTCCGTGTTCGGCCGAGTCCTGGCAAGCAGCAGAGTGAGGACTTTAGTGAGCGGAAGAAAAGCAATGTGTTTTCCTCGCGCGAAGAAAAAAGGAAACACAATCGACAAGTTTGATCGAGGTGAAAAATAACGAGACGCCTCCGGCTGCAGCTGCCGTCAATTATCCACCGTCCAGGTGTGAATAGTAAAAGCCGTGAGATAGTGATCTGAGAATAATTCCACACCACAGCCACGCCAAGATGGTACACAAACCCGTATGTTGTCTATGTGGGCACGTGAAAGTGAATTATCTTTTCCTCATTTGCAAAAAATCTCTACCCAACACGGCGGTGCTTTGATGGCGTCGACGGACGGGACGGTGCGACGGAGGTAACGCGGGACAGTTTGAGTGGCGGAGCTGCTTGTAGTTCAGTGCCTCTCGCTCTCGGGTGGTCAGCGGCCGGGGGCATTAGCATATAAATATCGCCGAGTGTGCGTGTTTACTCTCCTCGCGGACGCAAACAGAATCGGAGCGGGCGCATCAATCACCGCTTGGCTACGGGAAGAGGAGGAGGAGGAGAGATGGATGAGGAGGCTGAGGGGAGGGGAGAGAGACAAGGTGATGGGCACTAGCCCCCTGTGCCAAGGATGGGATTAGTGGTGTGTCGCTGAGTGGTTCAAACACACACACACACACACACTCACACACACACTCACACACACAATCCCAGTGAATTACTCAGCATTGTCAACAATCATTTTGAAATGTTCCAGTACCATTTTACTCTCCGACATTTTCTAAACAGCTGTGTGATATTACACCTGTTGTCCTGCTTCCTGGTCCTCTCCGATGGTTTTGAGTGCACTGTATAGGTTTGAGTGACATCTAGTGGGGGAAACTACCGTGTAAAAAAAATGATGATTATTCATGAAAATGTCAGTAGGTTGTTGTTTTCCAACCTATTTAGAGGTGATGAAAAAATGGCGACATCTTACACACGGCAGCTTCAAAACATCAGTACGATACTTATTACAGTCTGTCTTTGTGTAGAGAGTCATTCTGTTTGGATCTTACACGCTGGACCTTTAAAATATGCAAATGCCTACAGACCTGGGAATCATTATTTGACGGTGTTGGTGGGGGCCAACTGAAAAGCGGGACATATTACTACGAACGACACTCCCCCTCCTCTGTATCGCATGGAAGGTTTATGGCAGAACATGAAAAGTCTGATTTGGAATTTGCCGAAATGCGTGTTGACAAGTCACGCTGCCTCTGGGAAAATGTCTTTTTCGGAGAGATGAAAGAAAATTAGAGCTCTGTGCTAAGTCACATCGGCTCGGAGTTCACCGAGGAGAAAATGGAGCCTTCCAAGAAAACAACATCATCCCAGAGGATCGAGCACATGAAGATACAGGATCTGTGCGGAGGAAGAAATGAAGGGAGAAGAAACGCCGTGAGTCGGTGGCAGGTCACGGCTTCTCCAGCAGGGTAATGACCGCCACGATCTGAGAGCAGAACAGAGGCAAAGTGTGGGGGGATTCGGGGTCTTTAGGAGGTGAAACAGATGGAAGGAGACCCCCATTATACCTGAGAGGAGTGAGTGTCCAGCATACCAGCTGTCTCTGTCTCATTGAAGCCCACGCTACACTGATCAAACCCTCGCGAACAAACACCGACGTTTGGCTTTTGCCTGCGCTGGGAATGGGTACAATCACCATTTGCTCCTGGACCCTTTAAAGGTGCAGCGTGTAAGATGATGTGATATGAAGATGATATGATATGGATCGTCCCATCCTGAGACTCCCATGGAGCTGCCTGCGCTGCAGGAGCCAGCATGCAACACTGTGTCCGGAGCTTGATTTACGGCCGCCCGTTAGCCTCCACGCAGAGGCTGCGCCGATGCCTGCGCCGATGCCTGCGCGATTCCCACGCTGCGCACCGGCGCTCGTGCCTCACGGCAGCTGCACCAGCAGTCGAGCGGTCGGGATCCCTCTGTCACCATGATGGATTCCTCTGTGTGTG
>JAFBJT010111985.1:0-24090 GCA_016785325.1 Chascanopsetta lugubris | reverse complement strand
GCCCAGGTGTCACTCAAGAGGCCACACCCCTTAATTAGAGACCAAAACTTTAAAAACTTTAAACATGAGTCATATACCTCTAAAGTTTTAACATGGTCTATGGCTCAATTTGGAGCCTGCCTCGTGTGGCCACTCCGTGAGCTGCAAGTTATTGTGTACCAAGTCCAACTGGTGTTCTCCACCAATATATCCTACGTACTACACCTTAAATCAGATTTCAACGTTTACTCTCCAAAACATCTTCAACTCGGTAGTATTTTGAGTAAAATGAGTTATTGTCAAAGCTATTTTCTACCCTCCACTTCTTGTAGTACAACTTTGTACACGACAAACTTTTAAAGTCAAAGCAGAGGACTGCTGTGTGTCACTGTAAATCATGTGTGTGTGAGAAGGTGACAGAGTCCATGTTGGATAAGATAAATACACAGTGTTGGTCTCAGTCTCAGTGAAGTGCCTGCATGAATCACACAGAGAACAGGAATCTGCCGTTTGTCTCCCCTCACACTTTAAGGTCATTCACAAAAAGAGTGGCCCACTTCTTCTCAGGCATCATTCAACGTCTGGCCCAAAGGCAGAGGCAGAGATGTCCTGATTTCTGTTTTCTGTCTCACAACATGTCACAAAGTCACGTCTCTAACTTAGAAACAGTGTCTCTTTATTCATTTTGATTACAGCTGTAGGGTGTCTCTTGGTGTTTAAGGTCATGATCATGGACTGAAGATGGATGACATGTTAGCGGAGGGGACACAGACTAGAATAAAAGAGTCAGAATACATATTGAAGTTTGATTCCATTGATGTGGGCCGTTCTATCGCATTTGTTCAAGTGGGAAATGATCCAGGTGCAGTGTGTACGATTTGGTGACATCTAGAGGTGAAGTTGTATTTTGTATTCATCACCTCACCTTCACCCTAACCCAGCAAGCAGAGTAACTTATGGTAGACTTTGGTTTACTGTAGAAACATGGCGGCCTCCGTAGAGAGGACCCGCTCCTCATGTAAATATACATGAATATTTAGGTGATTATAGATTCAGGAAAATGTCAGTTTGCAATTGGTTTGTAATTCTTTTTAGAAGTGATCAAAATGACCGAAATCGTACATCCTGCACCTTTAAATAATGTTTTGCACAGTTATATGATATTATGATCAAATCTGGGATATTTCTACGTAATAGGAGAAAGACTGGATGATCTGCATGGTGATAAGGTTCAATATCTGGAGCTGTGACTGAGGGGTTACAGGACCTGAACAGAGGGTCAGGGGTTTGATTCCCCTCCTCAAACCTCTCTGCCTGTTAAAGTGCCCTGAACACCACAGTGCCCCATGTACTTTAACACCTGCAGCAAATAGATGCAACAATTGAATAGAATTTCTATTCAAAAATGTACAAATGGAGGAGATTAGAGCACAACACAGGGAATTATATGGAACATGGATGAAGTTTCAGGAAACCTTTGCACATTAAGGTTAAAGATTCTCTCTCTGTTTCCAAACCCTCGTCAGAGGCTGAGAAGGAGGAGGAGTCTTCAGGGCGCCGCTCGTGGTGTCGGCCTCGGTCGTGGTCCCGCTGGGCACCGGGTCACATGAGCTGTGGCTTTTTCTGTGAAGACCCTGTTTAATAGGCTCCTGACGGAGAGAGAGAGAGAGAGAGAGAGAGAGAGAGAGAGAGAGAGAGAGAGAGAATGGAACGGAAACATGATGAGAGACAAACAAAAAAGGTGCAGTGTGTAAGATTTTGGTAAATTTTGTCACTTAAAAAAATGCACAAAAAGAATTCTATACTGACATTTTCATGAATTTATAATCACCTAAATATTTTTTTTCTTTAACCCCTCGATCAGCCCATTAATGTATATCTACGGGGGCAGCCATGTTTTTACAGAAGTAAAAATGGACGTACTAAACATCTGGGTTTTAATGACAATTGAAGTCTACCATAGGTTCTCCTGCATGTTCAGAAGGGTGAGGTGATGGAGATGATATGCAATTTCACTGCTAGAGGTCACCCAATCTTGCACCTTTAAAGAAATCAGTATTAACTTTAATTATCACTGATGACATTTCAATACAAACCATAGACGTCTGTCACACACGGCACCTGAAATGGAGGGATCCACGAGAGAAGGGGCCAAGGAGGAGAAGTCCAAAGCTCTGTGTGTGTGTGTGTGTGTGTGTGTGTGTGTGTGTGTGTGTGTGTGTGTGTGTGTGTGTGTGTGTGTGTGTGTGTGTGTGTGTGTGTGTGTGTTTGTGGAGAAAAGAGAAATAAACATGCCCCCATGCAAAGACTGGTGGAGGTATGTGGAAACAAAGAGGGGGGAAGAAAAAGGGAGAGAGAGAGAGAGCGAGAATAAGAGGGAACTTCAAGGTCTATATTGAGTGGATGGTGGCAGCGCCAGAGGACCTGAGCAGAATAGCCTTGGCATCGCCTCCTTGGCCAATTAATGTGAAGCTGTCTGGGTCGGGGGAAGCTGTTAGACGAGTGCGAGAGAGAAAAACACATTAAAAAAGAACGGAAAGAAAGTTCACCGCTGCTTCCCCCCACAGTGCCGCCTGTATGTAAAGCCCCTTGTTTTTCTTGACTGAATAATAGTCCTCCTCTCCCCCCTCCTCCCCCTCTCCCCCCTCCACCCCCTCCCTCTTTTCAAAGCCCCAGGATGTGGGCAGAACATCTCTGCTTTATTAACCATCTCACCAGAGACGAGACACGCTCGCCGACAAGCCGCCGCCGCCTTTATTAAAGATGCCGCCAAGTGGAAAGGAGTGAGTGAGCGTGGAGATTCAAATTGAGGGAGACGTGGAAACAGTGTGTGTCCGCAGCTTTCCTTCGTTAGTTAGATGAGAGGGAGAATTTGTAGAGATGTTAATCAAACAAACAACAGTTTTTTTATTCGTGTTTAATAAGCGCAGCCTGCGTGTGCGCACACACACACACACACACACACACACACACACGCACCGTGATAATTGGGTGTAGGTGTTTGCATGTGTATATGATCAGTATGAGTGCGAGTGAACTGAATAACGGTTCAATATGCATATATGCACACACAGACAAATGCCATGTGGACGCTGGTGTCTTTGGAATCTGTCAGTCAAGCGTTTTTATTTATAATTAAAGCTTAAGAGGAAAAAAACATAGCTGTGTGAAACGGAGAGGATAAACAGAATCTCCATAATGTTATTCCAATGATGAATTATGTTGCAGCAGGGCTTTAGATAATTACCTTACAACAGGTCTAATTGAATATATTGGCTAATTGCTATGAAGCAGTGGAGCCTGCGTGTACTGTACTGTGTGCATCATGTACAGTAAAGAAAATACAGTGTTTTGATGATTAACTTCAAATGGTGAGATTTGTTCATGTTCACTGGATCAAAGCACAGATCAAAGGAATACAACATGTCTCAGGTTCTTTATATGCTTTTGATGTGGACTGGGCTTCATTGTGTGTGTGTGTGTGTGTGTGTGTGTGTGTGTGTGTGTGTGTGTGTGTGTGTGTGTGTGGTGTGTGTGTGTGTGTGTGTGTGTGTGTGTGTGTGTGTGTGTGTGTGTGTGTGTGTGTGTGTGTGTGTGTGTGTGTGTGTGTGTGTGTGTGAGGGAGATTGAAATTTAATCTGTGAGGAGCATTTGGTTCATACAGTGGAGTCTTTTGATGGGATGTGACCCTATGTTGGGTTGTGTGTACAGTCTTGCGCTGCAGGTCAACAGAAGTGAATCACGATGAACAACATATTTTTTAGCTTTGCCTCTTTCTTTGGTCTTGATGTGCAAACACTCAGCACCCAGGGTGTCAAACTATGGCCCGCGGGCCAAAGTCAGCCCTGCAGGTGTTTCAGTCCGGCCCAGTGAGATGTCTTTGCAAAGTGTCAAAAATACAGAGAAGACGTTAAAAGCAATTTTTGAAATAAAAAATACCTTCCATTTCAAATTCGTCCACTAGGGGTCCCCATAAAATAACACAAACTGGTCGAATTTGTATTTACATATGTAAATAATAAACAGGCATTTCAAAAAAAAAAAATCAGGTTGTCCATAATGTCAATTTGTAAAAATACAGAAAGTACTTTTCATTTTTTTGTACTGTGGAGTTGGTGTTTTTAGATCATTATGCTGTGATTCTACTGGTCAGGCCTGGTCCTGCACTGTACATTTAAAGCAGTGATGGTAAAATAATAAGATGTAGTAAGATGAAAAATCTGTATTTTTTCTTTTTTTTCTTTACGGTGAAAGAACAGGGTTGGTGAGGTGGTAGCAGCCCGTACAGTACACAGATAGAGGTTTGAGTGCTGCATATTAAGTGATGAAGGGACGTGACCTCAGCGACCTTCTCTCTTCATTCATTCACACGTTTGAAATGCTCACATTACTGCTTCATACATAATCCCACTTTAGTCCAATCTCTCCCATGGTGATGAGAGCAGCGACAGTCATTTACACAGAGATGATTCTGAATAATGACTCATCTCATATCTCACCATCTCCACTCATTCTCCCTCCGTCCACCTCATCCTCTGAGTTGGCATGGCGCTGCCACCCTCTGCTGCTGCTGCTGCTGCTGCTGCTGCTTCTCCCCGAAATCGCCTCGAAAACAAAAAGCCACAACGCGTCCGTCTGTGTTTGTGTCCGTCAAACACACACCCTCCTCCACGAGCGCTCTCACTGGCTCCACACCAGATCCTGCCTGGTCTTATCTGGTGGAGCTCAGCCCTGCAGGGCTCCAGCCTTCTGCTGAGAGATTATTCAAAGGGATCTGAGCCTCAGGTTCCCTGTTTTCCCACCGGCAGCTCATTGGAGATAAGTGGCTGGTGTGTTGTCCGTGATGGGCTGTTCATTTTGTGCACAATCATTTCATCGCTCAATCTCATCGGACAGATATGGAGCTCGCTGATAGGGCCGATAGTAAAAATGGAGACGGGCTTTCACTTCAGACTTTCCGCTACATTCCAAGCTGCTCGAGAAAGATGCAGCAGTCTGTTGTGAAGCCTCCCAGGTGTCAGAGAGTAACACCTGGACCTGCAGCGTGTCTCTGCAGACGTTTGACTCGACCTCAGTGTGAAGGGCCCTCATCATAACAACCACTGAACCGAGCTGCGATGTTATCGGGAGCATCTGAAATCAATTAGGAGCCGTGTCTCATTTGATTACAAGTGATGGTCCTACACTCTGAGGATCATGCTCCTGCTGATGACACACACACACACACACACACACACACACACACACACACACACACACACACACACACACACACACACACACACACACATACACATCTGCAGTAAAGCTGATATTCCTCATGACCACTTTTTTGTTTGTGGGACTTTTTATAGTGTCTTTACTTTGTCTATCTGTCTTTGTATTTATTTTAATAATAATGATCTATTTATGTTTTTTGATTTTTATATGCAATGAGTTTTTATTATATATATATTTTATTCATGTAATCATACTTGCACATGTAGTTCACGTCTATTCCTCACTGTGCTCCATGTGACTGCACCGTCTCTGGACACTGAGAGACAGAATATAGGAACTCTTGATTCGACATTGACAGACAGATGTATTTCTACGGTATCCGCCGGTGCACTTTTTTAATAGTACCATACAGCCAGGGAGAAGAAAAGAAAGTTAGAAATAAACAATATGAGATGAAGGATGAAGCTTATTGCTCAGGAAATGAAAAGGAAATAAATAGTTTTCTATGGGCTGCTTTGTCAATATACAGTCGGGTAGGTAATTGGTGTGTGTGTGTGTGCACACGTATGAGTATGTGTGTGTGTGTGCGTGCGTGCGTGTGTGTATTTATGTCTTTGTGGGGACCATTTTGTCCATAACGTCCCCGATCAGCGTTCGTGTGTATTTGCTATATTTCTGTATTTATACATGTGTATATAACATTTCATCTCATAACATTTCAATACAACAAAATATGAGCACATGCAGCACATCAGTAATAATACTTCAATAATAGAACACGCCACTCTGACAAGTCCTTGTGTCTGCTAATGGAAAACCATTATCCATATTGAGTTAGCAGGATGAACGACCTCATTCTAAACACGGCTCTGAGCCATGCAAACACTCAGGACCAGAAACAGCCTGTTTTCCATTGATCTGTGCCATCCCTTTGAACACGTGTTCAAAATTTAGAGTCAAAAAAACAAAAAAATAAAATAAAGAAGTACAACACTATATTCGCTTTGAGTGGAGCTCCAGCACCGAGCTGCCCAGATGGCCTGATGAGAAAAAAAGCCTGGTGGCTGCATCTGGAGCCAGTGGGCCAGATGGAGAGAGAGGTAGATATGGGTTGAGTCACAGAGAAGAAGAGGAGGAGAAGGTGGAAGATAAACATGACACCTGCTTTTTAATAGATGTTTGTGTTTTTAACATTTGGCTGCATATTGATTGATAATGAGACTTGGACCAAAAGAGGCAGAGAGCTCATTCAACCCTTATCCAGACTCATGACTGAGTAGTTCTATGTGTACTTGATTTTTTTGTTGAAGGTGCAGTGTGTAAGTCATTTTTGTCACTTCTAAAAATATTACACAAACCCCAACCCTAACCCATTTCCATGAATTTACAATCAACTAAATGTTTTATTTGTTTCCCTTTACCCTTAAATGAGCCGATTGCTGTATATTTACATGAGGAGTGGGTCCCCTCTGTGGGGGCAGCCATGTTTTTACAGTAGTACAAGTGGACGTACTTAACATCTTCTGAGTTTTAATGACGATGATGTCGACCACAGGTTCTCCTGCATGTTCAGAAGGGTGAGGGTGAGGTGATGGATACAACATGCAACTTCACCACCAGAGGTCACCAAATCTTACACACTGCACCTTTACAGAAATCAGTATCAACTCTCATTATATCAATGATAACATTACAATATAAACCATAGACGTCACCCATAGGTTTCTGCAGAGTGCTGATGAGGCTCATAGTGGGCGGTTCACTCGTCGGCCATCTTGCCGGTGCCTAACTCCTCCTACTTCCTGGTTCATTAAGAGGCGGTGCACAGGTAGAGCTGGGTTGGCTCCATGGTGGCCATGGCCCTTAATTATGCTCAAATTAAATCCTGGATGTGTGATTGATTGAGTCACCTAAAGTTGATCAGTCTAACATGGGAGTCTATGGGGATTGACTCACTTTCGGAGTCAACCTCTAGTGGCCACCCTGTCAACTGCAAGTGTTTCCACTTCTGAATTAGCCTCATCTGTCTTTGCTGCTTGATATAAACACAAAGGCTGTGTCCCTTTTCAGGGCCACCTCCTTTGGAGCCCGAGCAGTCTTACTCCTAATGTACCGATCTGGTTTACAGAGGATCTCTCCCAAACCGCTGTTGCTAAGCAACCAGGCTACACAATAAAGACGTTTTCAATGCAACCACATGTGCACAGTTTGCTGCTCAGACTGAGGCCGCATACTTGCAGTGAAGTTTCCGACATTTGAGTCTTGCTGCTCTTGCCACAGTGAAGGATCCAGCTGCTGCAGATGTGGCTCGGTGGGGTCAATGGTCATCTCCCTGTAAATCCGAGCGCCACGGTGACCCTGCTCTCCACATTTAGCCCGCGAGCCATCTGAATTCCCTGTTCATATTCACTGTTAAACTTTGTTTTGCCTCCTGTCCTCCTGCTCTGTCCTGACCTGCCGTGATGTGTCTCACCTGTGTCCAATTATCCTCCGTCTCCACTGAGCGTTCAGACCCCTTGTCTCACTCCGTTTGACCTTGTGCCCCAGTCCTCTTGTTGTTGCCTGTTGACTCTGCTCAATTCCTTTGTGCTTTGTCTTGAGGACGTTTGGACTTTTTTTATTGCTCACCAGGACGATTGGATTTTCTGCAAAGTTCTTCTCCTGTTCTCGTCCATTTGAGGAGACGAGGGAGTTGGAAGTTTTGGCAAAAGGAGGATAAAAGTTCAATGATAAAAAATAGTATTTGTTTGTGGCTCTTGAGGCGCAAGTGGACGTCCACTTATTTCCCTCTTTACAAATGAATCGATTGGATACATCATCTAGACCAGACCTGGGTATTTCACGGGCCGCGGAGTCGAGTACGAGCTGCACTGTTTTATGATTGAAGCTTGAAAACATGCTTTTATTTTGAAATGCTTCCATTTCCTGTGTGTGTGTGAGTCACTCATGCTTGATGTTTGCATATGAGGAAGCACAGCTGCATCAGGTAACCTTCGTTCGCAGCCCCCCCCCCCCCCCCCCCCCNNCCCCTCCCCTCGCAGCCCCCCCCCCCCCCCCGCATTTTTAGCCTTCAATCTAAAAACCCCACTTTAGAAAACCACTGCCCCTATTCTATGGTGACATCATCATTCTTACTCAACCTTTGCTTAATGAACTCTTATTACTTGTAATACTTTAAGTTTTTCCTCAGGCTTCTTGAATTGGTACACTATGGAAATGAGATATGAATATCATTATAACAACACACAAAGAAAAATCACATGTTTTGATTCAATCAAACTTATCTCCACAACATTCCAAACTCCCGCTGCCTCCACATGCTCTGTGCATCTGACTCTTCGGTGTCCTGCAGAGATCACGATCAAACTCTCTGTGGCTGGCTGAGGCACCAGGCCGGGTCTGGCTCTGAGGAAGTGATTTTTAAAAGCAAATATAAAATGATACAGAGAGGAGAAATGTGATTAAAGGGGCATGGACGCACTTTAGTGTCTGTGAGGAGGAAGAGCTCTTAACATGGTGAATCGTATCAGGTCTGTGGAGGAGAGGAGACTTCCCATCACCTGTCACTGACACACTGTGCTTCTTCAGTACTAAGACTTTGATAGTCAGAACACTGCTGAGCTCTGTGTACAATCGTGATGTTACCGCAGAGAGTCAAGGCCAAGGAGAGTCTTTGTCATCCCAGCCCATTTACGCTCCTATTTTTCAGCAAGATTTCACAAAATATACGAAAAATATTGACAAAAAAATGTAGTCTCAGGATTTAATTGACATGTTTACACCAGAAAGCATCCATTATATTTATAGTGCAGATCTGGATCAGTGGACAGGTTCAGATATATGTGAGCATTTTGGTGCAGAAAAATAAAATCATGTTTAACACATAATATGATATGATATGATATGATATGACATAACACAACGTAACATGAAATAATGTAGTAAGATACAAATACAATATAATATGATATAATATAATATAATATGATATGATATAATACATTTTCAGTGCAAGTAGATACATAACATAAAAGTGTAAACTTCTTAAAAAGTACAGAGAAGATTAAAACATTTGTTTTACTTTTTAGGTTCAAAGAAACACTCACACTTACAACTACACTGCACAGAGCCCCTTATTGCACATTGTTTGAGGTACCTGTGTACGTGCGTGCGTGCATGTGTGCGTGCATGTGTGTGTGTGTGAGTGTGTGTGCGTGCATGTGTGCATGTGTACACACACACACACACAGACTAAGGACAGACACCTCTGGCGCTGCTCTGAATTGCTGTCAGCGCTCTGTGCTCACGCCTCAGCCCCCTGGTTGTTTGACGAGCGCTGACCCTTCACCGCGGCTCCGCCCGGCTGCTGATGAAGTGTTTGACGAGTGGTCGTGAGGCAGGTCGGATTAATTAGCTCGTGGCTGTAGCTGGTGATTCTCCACGCGCCAGGAAGTATGACTGTGGGTGTGTAAAGCATGGAGTCAGGGCGTGACCTTTTTTTTTTTGAGGTTGTGGTTAAAAAAGGAAAACACACACACACACACACATGCACACACACACACCTACACACGTACCCATACACACAAAAGCATAGTTCTTCCTCTCTCCTTCATAAAATAAGGGAATTTCATTAAAAGGTGCAGTGTGTAAAATGTTGGTCATTTTTCTCACTTCTGAAAATATTACAAAACAATTGCATACAGACATTTTCATGAATGTATCATCACCTAAATGTTTTATTTTTTTTGTCATTTCCCTTAAATGAGCCCATTAATGTATATTTCCATGAGGAGCGGGTCCTCTCTATAGGGCCGCCATGTTTGTACAGAAGTAAAAGTGGACGTATTAAACATCTTTTGAGTTTGGTTCTCCTGCGTGATCAGAAGGGTGAGGGTGAAGTGATGAATACAACATGCAACTTCGCCTCTGGAAGCTTACACACTGCACCTTTACTTTGGACAGATACTTCTACTAGATGAATTATAGAGATACTACAATACATCTTAAGCATGTCTTTACTTAGTTTTTGCCAGGTCGTGCTCTCTCTCCCCATCTCCAGGAATCAGCTTAGGGGTCAATTTCCCCTTTAAGCCCATGTGGTCCGAACAATCAGAGAGATTAACACTCTCATTTCTTCCAGCTTAGTGGAATCATCCCTGGACCATCAGTCACGGATCTCAAGCCGCCTCCTCCTTCTCAGTGAGCTGGAGGGCAATCAATCCCAAACACTTATAATTCATCGATTCAGCCTTAAATGCGGCGAAGAGTTCAAGTCGATGCTCAGTTAAACACGTATTAAGTTGCAACATAATTATACGCACGAAACTGTTGAATCCGTTCAGGTGCTGTACTTAATAATAATAAAAAAAAAAATGGCATGAAATCTATCAGCAGGTGCCTTTGTATCAACAGGCCATTGAAGCTGTATAGATGCAGTAGCTGCAGTATTGATGCATGATGGGATGAAGTGGGCCTCTGGAGGGAAACAGGCTCAGGTCTTATTGCAGCTGCTTCTTCTCTGTGTCTTTGATGTTTGTGGCCTTTATCGATTGTCGTCTCATCCCAGCACCTGTGATAGCTCTATTAGGCAATTCAGTCATTTAGAGTTACAACAACATCGTGACTATGGAGGGCGATAGGCTTCAAAGTGTATTTGAAGGAATGTGATGTGATTTTTAATCCATTTCAAAAAGAAAAGAGGAGAAGAAAGGAAAGTTTTTTTATATGTATTTGTTTATTTGGATTTAGTTTCCGTCTGCAGGTAAATGTATAAAGTGATTTTTTAACTACGCTGCATTTGTAATAATTCTTTATTATAACTGTTTACTATAACAATTCTAAATATAAATAATGTGTAATATATTTAAATATCTTATCGTTTACCCTATCTCATCTGAACCTGTTCTATCTTATCTGTATTGATTGTTAATTATCCCCCCAAAAAATCTTGAATTACCCCCCCAACAAATAAAAATGAAATAATTTTAAATTTCATTTAATCAAATGAAGACAGCTCCATTTGCCTATAATAAATGCTGCTATAGTATAATCAAATGTGTTATAACGTGTAGTGACTCGTAGCTCTGCTTTATCCTCCTCTGAGTAGTAAATCCAGTAATGACAAGAGACACACACACGCGCGCGCGCGCGCACACGTGCACACACACGCACACGCTGACACGGCATTAAACAGCCCGGGGTGCCTGATCCTTCCATGTGAAACCATTATGCAGGATCTCTGCCTCCTGCTGAATGCAGGTGGGATGTGGGACCTACTTATTACAGCCCAGATGTGCCTGTAATCCATCACTGTCTCCCCTGCCCCCATCCTGCTCCTGAGGATGTCTGGAGCACGGCCCCCAAGTGTTCACGTGTGTGTGTGTGTGTGTGTGTGTGTGTGTGTGTGTGTGTGTGTGTGTGTGTGTGTGTGCACGTGTATATGTTCATCTGTCCATCATTTCACTTCTTCTGTATATCTGCGCATGCATTGGAGCTCGTGCTTGTGTTGCTTCATTATTCTCCTCTTGTTCCTGCTCCACCATCTTCCTCTCGCTGCTTTATACAATATTAATTAAAGTCATTAAGGATCCTCTCAACTATTGTGCATATATTAATGATCGCCGTTCACACCCAGCGTCTTCAGTCCACCTATTTTTGCCATGAGACTCGGTGAATCATTCATGTGTGTGTGTTGCAGCCTCAGCCCCTCTCAGTGTTGCCGTGGTGCAGATGGTGCAGTGTAGCGCTCATTATTCCTGCTGCTCATTATTTACTCATTATACGTGTCACTCGTCCTCCTCCGCTACAAAAATAATGATTTGCTTTGGTTCGCACGTTTGACTTCTTGTTCCCAAATCAAGCAGCTCTGTCGTGGCGCTGCCATGTGAACCCGGGACCTTGTTGGTGACTCACTCAGAAACATACGCTACGACAGTTTAGCACGAATAGCCTCTTTCCACTCAGGGAACTGGTTCATCCAAATATGGGCAAAGGGGCGGGGCATAGGCAGAGCAAGGGTGGGCCCATGGCGCTGCTGCAGCATCCACATAGGTGTCACTCAAGAGGCCGCACCCTTAATTTGACCCCATTTCAAAACTCAATGAAATAAAAGTAGCTCGTAATTTTCAGATTACCCAGAATTCATGAGGGGTGGGGCTGTGGGTGGAGCTATGGGTGCTGAAGAACTCTGATTGGTGGAACACACTTGTAGCGTTGAAGCCAGTGTGGCTGCCTTTGGTCGTCTTTTATGGCATCATCGTACTTGTTTGGCCTTCAGCTTCCTCTTACTGCCACCTACAGGACTGGAGATGTACTGCAGCTTCTTTTACCAATGCCCCCCCCCCCTCCACCCCCCATACCTTATTTACATAGACTGCTCTGGAACTTCGAGGTGCGGTGGAAACGCAGATTAAAAAGGAATTCTTTTATAAATTCCTGGTAATGAAAGTTCCTGGGAGGAGGTGGGTAATTCTCTCAGGTCTCAGGTCTTTACTTCCTCATCGATTCGGGTCCTAAAAGCCATAAACCTGCTGTCATGATGCCACTTGTCCGACTCGAGCACAACAGGCAATTAGAGTATCGAGTGGATGCTGCGTTCATGCCTCAGCGTCCAGAGAGTGAGTGAGTGATTGTGATTGTTGACTGACTGAGTGCATGTCACACTTTCAACACAGGCTTAATTAAAAGAGCATTTACAGCATTTCTCTGCCTCTCGCCGGTGATCAGGTCGGTGAACGCCGAGCGACGCGGCAAACGATCGGGCTCGCTGAGACCTTTCTGTTTTCTCAGAACACAAAGCAATTAAGCCGCGGGTTAGATTCCTCTCTTAACAAAGAGCTTTGCTTTACTTTGTTGGTTTACATTGTCCTTTACTCTGCTAAGCACGGCGTCTACATACTCTGCTCCCGATCAATACTCAGATGTAGCGATAGATTGCCTGGCGCTGCCGCCGCCGCCGCCCACACTAATGAACAAGTAGTTGAGCTGAGGAGAGGCGGGGATCAATTTCATCATGTTCTCAGTAAACCCTTTAGTATGCTGATGTTCCGGCTTTAACCTGGTGGGGGCGTGTGTTCCTCGCCTGTGTGCGAGGTGTCCAACGATTTTCCCGCCTCTGTTTCACCACATGTACACACGGATCCTCCGACTGCGCGCCCTCTGACCCCGGCTGTCTCCGGGCGCCGCAGTAATTGCCCAATCAATAGGCTCCGTGTCGATTGCATCATGCCGAGAAAGCAGGAAGCAAAAACAAGAAACAGACACAATCTGCCGCCGCCGCCGCCGCTCCCCCGAGGGTCTCATCTGTCACCGGATCAATACAAACGATGACACCAGATGACAGCGGACAGGGCGATATCATCTTTCATCTTAAGCCACATGAAGGAGCAGGAGTCTGTGATATGTGGGCGCCGCAGTGGAGCGCCGCTTCTGATCTCGCCACAATTCGTCCACTCTGTCCAGTTAACCAGCAAAAGAGCAAGTGTGTGTGTGTGTGTGTGTGTGTGTGGCGGGGTGGGGGGGTGGGGGACCTCTAAGAGATCTGTGTGTGTTCACTGTGGAAGAGCTGCCGGCAGCAGATTGAGGGTCCGGTGGGAGGAGTTAAATGGACGGAAAAATATCTCAGTGTATCTAAGTCCACAAACGGATGAATAGAAGTTTACATGCCGCAGCCAATTCTGCAGCTCCATTGAGCTTGCTCAGTAGTGTCGCTCCCATAATGCATTGGGGCTATTGCTGCCCATGCACAATCAAAACCAAGGAGACTTTCCTGGGCATTTTCCAACCTTTATGACATTTTGACCAAAATCAAAACATTATATATTAAAAATATATTGGAAAGACCAATAATCTCTTTGCAGGTGTCCTGCAATGAGTTTTAGAGGCGTCGAAATGTACTATTGTGCTCAATGGGGATTTCTTTGTTGCAGTACCACAACTGGCCACTGGCCAAACATTTGATGGCTAGTATTTGTTATTGGAGTTCGACCAGGGCTGCTTTCAGAGTTAGATCCCACTGTTGTCTATGTAGTATATGTAGGTTTCAGCCCTAGAGTCAGGTCTCAGCAGGTGATGCCGTTATAGATCAGACGGTGTGAAGGGAATCCCCTGGTCTGCCTTAATCTCCAACATCCTGCAGACTCAGCACATTCAGCAGACAAGAGGAGGATATCAATGAAACCAACGGAGAAGAGAGAGGGGAAAGAGGATCAAAGGAGAGGGAGAGAGGAAGAGAGAGAGCGAGACTCGGATAATAGACAGGGCGAAACATTCAGTCTGTCATTTGGCCGACTGACTGGCCAGCTGATGATTGGTTGACGACTGACTGGCGATTGGTGAAAATGAGTTTGGCACCCTTTGCTTTAATTATTCCCTCTCTCTGGGACCCTCAGCAGGCCGTACCCGTCAGCCCCTGAGCTGCTCTTCTCTTTCTTTTCTGAATAAGAGCTGATCAGAATAAATCGACGTAGAGAGGAGAGGGGCTCTGTCAACGCTCCGTGAGACTTCATCAGACTCAAACAGCGATAAGTCTCTGTCACACCTTCACCCTCAAACATTACGTTTCAGTGATGTATTGGAGTGTTGCGGCGGCGACGGTGGATCTCTGATCATCCCCGAAACAGGATGAGAAGTAAATACAGTGGGAGTTCATCTCGAGAGGATGATAAATAGAATACCTGTCTCAAAGGACCGAAGACAAAGCTGGTTCACCGTTAGACGGATGAATACGTGGATTTAAGAATAAAAGGGGGCGGAGACTTAAGAAAGGGGCGGAGGAGGATGGATGAGAGCGTGATGGCCACACTCATGTGCTGCTCTAATGTGAGGCACGCATGGATCTACCTTTTATCTCCGTAACGCACACATCATCCATAAAGGCCTGTCAGAGGAGAGAGGGGAGCTCATTTATGCTGCAGACACACGCCCCTAGCTCACACACACACACACACACACACACACACACACACACACACACACACACACACACACACACACACACACACACACACAGGTGGCATGCAGGCTCATTTATGCTCCTCTTTATTACCTTCATCACCAGACGAGAAGAAGCGGGGCTGCATCTCGCTCCTTGACGCCCATCATCGGCGTCTGAGTCTCAGGTGTTTATCGGGCTGTCACTTCAGTGGGGGTGGGGGTGGGGGGGGGGGGGGGGGGGGGGGGGGGGGGGGGGGGGGCAGCACACGTCCCCCTCTCCATCCATTACAATCCTTTGTTATTTCTATCACTTTCCTCATATTGTCTGGTCTCCATGCTGATCCCTCCTCCTCCTCCTCTCTTCTCACTTCCTTCATCATCCCGGCTGGTCACCCTGGCGACAACAGACCCCCCCCCCCCGGCCCCCCGGGGACAAAAGGCCCCCCCCCCCCCTCATTCCTCTATTATTTCCCCCACTTTTTATGTTTACAGATCCTTGGAACTTCTTCGTCAAAGAGAGATTGGGGGTGGGGGGGGGTGGGTATGGTGCTGTGCTGCTTAAAGGTTTAATGATCTCAGGAAGTGTGTTCCTGTGGTTTAGTGGCTCCCCTGTGCCTCTTTTATCACTCAGGTAAAAACATCATGGCTCTCATTTAGCCCATGCGCTTATCAAAATTTTAGCTAGCAGGCAATTTGGCTCGCCTATTATTTTGAAAGGCAATTACCGTGCGTGATAATTACCTTAATGGACAATTAAGAGAGACTAACTTTGTCATGGTATAATTGGGGATGGACTGAGCTTCCTGCATTGGCAGCTATTAGGGGGAAAGCTTGTGCTGCAGGCGCTACCATGTGGCTGCTCTTGATTTAAGGCGCAGCTTCAAAGGCTTGTGTTTAAAGCGGCGATGTTCACACACCGACGTACATGAGGAGGAATTATAGGACATGAAACAAGTTGTTGTTGTGGAAGTTCCACAAGTTAGACATGAATAACTTTCTTTATGCAGTAAATACTCGCATGAATTATAAGTAAAGCTCTCAAACTGTCTCAGCTTATAGTTTTAGTATTACTTCCATGGTAAAGTCCAACACACTTAAGCTTAGATAAGATAAGATATGATATCCTATATTGTCATACGGTCGGTCAAGTTCACCATTACATCAGCTCTAGAGACAGATATAAGAATTAAATAAGAAAGATGAGTTAAATTAAACAACACACATCATTGCACATTATTGATTTACTCACAATCGTACCACTTCTACTACTAATAGTTGTAATAGTGATGCAGTAGTAATAGTAGCGTCAATAGTAATAATTGTAATAATGATGCTAATAAATAATAATAATAATAACAACAATAATAGTAATACTACTACTACTAATAATGATGATAATTATAATGATCAATTATAATGACAATAATTAAAAAAAATAATAGTATTTATAATTATAATTATAAATATAATTATGATTTATAATTATAATTATAATTATAATTATGGTGATTTTGATCCCTGATGGTCATTGACTCCATCCCCTTATATCTTAGACCTCTCTGACTCTTTACCTTCAAACACTCCTCCTCTCCTCATGTCTATCAATCACTCCTTCTGGCGCATTCATACCTTCTTTTGAATTCTAATTCTACATCTCATCCTTTCATCTTCACCTCCTCCTTTCTTTCTCCCCTGGACTGCAGACCTCAGGTAAACTCCCCTCTCCTGTCTTCCCCATTTTCTTTATTTCCATTTTTGTGTGCCTTAGAAATAAGAAATACGGTTGATCTCATCGTCATCTTCTGTTTTGCCCTCTCTACATCCTGCCATCCATCTCCTGCCTCTAATAGTCTTCTTTTACGTCTCCCTCTGTCTCCACCTGTTCTTCCTCCCTCTTTCCGTCTCTATGGGTCCCTCAGTGCTCATGCGGGGAAGAACTATTTGCTGCCAGACTCTCTTTCCTCCCTCCTCTGCCTCTGTCACACTCTCCCAGAAGGTTTTCACAGTTTTTGTCTCCCTCTTTAGGTCTCTGTCCCGATCTCTCCATCTCCATTTTTCCACTCCCCCCCCCCCCCCCCCCCCACCCCCTCCTCCTTCCTCTCTCCTTCCCTCTTGGTTGTGCAGCTCCCATGGGTGCAGGTGATAGAGGATGACGCTGGGCTTTGATTGCTGCATGGCTGCAGGCGTTCCTGGGGCAGAGCGGCTTTAGCTGCTGGATGTGGTGGTAAATAATCCCGACTGGGGAGAGAGGAACAGAGACGCTCTGGAGGGGGAGACGGAAGGAAGGAAGGGAGAGAGTGTGTGTGCGTGTATCATCAGGTGTGTGTGTGTGTGTGTGTGTGTGTGTGTGTGTGTGTGTAAGATTCTGGAATGTAAGTGAAATCTTTATAATAGAGCTTCTCTGAGCCATCTTCGAGTGGAGTGGACACGAACGTCATATATCACACACACGCGAGCTCTAATGAACATATTCACGCTTGTATTATTTAATGAACTACATTGTTCAAATGAGTTCCATTGACTCTGACTCTGCTGACAACTGTTGCCTTAAGCACACGTGTGAGCGTAATGACTCGTGGCAGCGTTTGAACTGCGCTTACACACATGCTGCTCCGCTCGGCCTCAGAAGTGCTAATGAATTCCTCCTCAAACTGCAACGACGTCAACGCGGTTTCGCTGATTAACATTCACGCCGCCGCCGTTTGGAAACCTACAAACAAATGTTTAATTCATGGCCCACGACTCTCCAGCAAAGTCATCTTAACGCTAATCAAGCGGTGAGGATGGACGGGACTCTGGGGTGACGGGAGGTTCTCCGCTCTGATAATGAGACACAATGTTTAAGAATAAAAAGTAAATGTCCTTTCTGCCCGGGCGTTAACTTTACGCTCTCAATTAAGGAGAAGTGAGAGGAGAGAGGGAATTATTAGCACTGGCTGTTTCTGTTGTTGTTGTCGTTGTCACCTTGATGACAAGTGGAGACTTTAAATACTCGTTATATTTCACAAGAAGATGTTTATTGTCATGTACATTCATCCACGATAAATAGGTTATCAATGAACAATGATATACTATATCATTATGTATATATATATATATATATATATATGTGTGTGTGTGTGTGTGTGTGTATTAATGTGATATATTCAAGATTTTTGTGACACTGCTCGATAAGCCTTTACACTCTTCTGCCTTTTAAGGTCCAGTGAGATCAATTATTTCACTTTTACATGTTTAAGAGAGTGTATGTTTTCATTACTGTAAACAAGCCCTTTACCTTTACTTTACCTTGTACCTCCATTTATTTACAGTAGCCTACAATGGACAAACTCGGCATATTTAGAGTTTTAATGATATTCTTTTTACGTTATATACGTTTTCACTTCATCACAGGAAAACATCAATGCAACATGCTACAGCATCATAAATATTTCACCGTGCTGTAGCTTGAGCATAAATACACAGTGGTATAATGTGACAGAGAGCACAGAAAGAAGAGTAATACATTTTAAAATGCACATAAACAAGAGGGTTTTAATTGGGATACAATAAAATGAGTAAATGGCGCTTTGGTAGCTTTACTATTTCATAATTGGTTGATATTCACTGCAGATTGAATCATAGAGATGTAGTGTTAAAGTCTAAATGAGGATACAGTTCATATGTTGAAATAAAAGGATATTTCTAAATAAGGTTCACATCTAAAAAGATGTAAATATAGGTCAGATTCCGACAGTGAGACAGATGAGACCAAGGATGGCATCATACTTTCTTACAGCCAAACTACACAGATAAATAATCTAAAGAAAGCCGAGATAGCAGGAGTATCCAGAGGGAGTGTTCTCACAGTAGCCTGTGATTAGACTAAATTTAGATGTGATGATTTCAAATACCAAAACATGAAATATGAAAATATTGCTTCCAGCAATGCCTCAGTGTGTTTACCACAACATACAGTATGAGTGTCTCTGCCCAAGTACTCACAACACACCGTGTGAGGGAACACTTCTTATTCTACAATCATCCTTAATAGCGATAATGTAAGTCTTAAATTCATGTTTAAGCTTCTTTTCTTACAGTCGAATAAATATCAAAAACACAGATGTTATGCACCTGCAGCTGCATCTCCACCACATCTGGGATTTGAAGTCCAGCCGAGTCATGTCAACAACAGTGCAAACAAACAGTTGGTGAACTCTGGCCGTGCTCTCTCTTCATGTATCAAGCAATCAAAAATATATGTTTTTCTTTTTATCCCTGCTGGTGAGGTCATTTATAATTCTTCCCTTACATGACACAGCAGTTCTGCAACATGACGGTCAGGTGAATGATTGCAGTGTTGACTAATGAAACCAGCTCCTCTCTAATCGCTCTGTCCGCATCAGGTGATTGATGACTCAGAGCTTTTTTCGGTGTTTGGCCCAGAATTGGCCATTTGACCGCCGACAGACCATAATCAGCTGAACATGTTCATCCATACGAGTATGGAGCCGGTTCAGAGAACATCCTCCACTCACCTGCTGCTTCTGCTGAGTCCAGTACTGAAGTGGATAAAACGTGCAGTTCACCGAGTGGCCACTTAAGGCGCAATCCCCATAGACTCCTATGTTAAAGTGATCAACTTACAAGGTGAATGAAACATGTTTAAAACATGGTACAAACTACAGTTTTGGTATCAATCAGTCACACGGGTTACCGTGGCAACTGTATGGGGCGCTGGGCTTATTTTAGGCTTGAAATTGTGCATACTTAAGGGGGCGTGGCCTGTCGAGCCACACCCAGCACGTTCTCTAGATGCTGCGACCGCCCCATGGGCACACCCCCTGCCTCTCTTTGCCCGTTTCTGGATGAACCAGGAAGTAGGAGGAGTCAGGCACGAGTGAACCGCCCACTATGAGCCGCAGAAGCGCTCTGCAGAAACCTATGAGTGACGTCACAGATGCTACATCCATCTTTATATACGGACTGTGAGTCTAAGATGTGATATAAGACCTTTTTGTTTTTCAAACTATTCATTCCTGAAAGGAATACTTGACTTTACATGATGCGTCCGCCCAGAGGAGGGTTGAGTTTGCCGTGTCACTGTTTGGATCTCTGCAGACGGACGCGCGTGAAGCCGGGTCAGGCGACGAATCGCTGCTGCCTCCTCGGCCCGTGTTTCTGAGGAGGCGGCCTCAGGGTCAAAGGTCAACACAACACCAGAGGTTCCTGTGGGCGACACGTCCTCTCCTGTGCTCCTCCCGCCTCTCAACACTGTCTTTCGATTCTGACCTCCACAGCCTCTTTGTGAGTGTTTGCAGACGTCTCTTCGCCTCCCTCTCACCCTGAGATCTCCCACAGGCGGCGCTTCAGCCATGGGACATCACCTCCTCCTCTTCCTCCTTCCCACACTCACTTTCACAACTTTGACTTCGTTCCCTGGACTTGAAGTTTGTTACCGTGGGTTTGTCGGGTCCACGCCTAGCTCGTCGTGTGCTCCGCCTCCTTGCCCGTTTTTGGATGAGCCAGGAAGTGGGAGGAGTCAAGTGCGGGCGACGAGCGAACCGCCCACTACGAGCCTCAGTAGCGCTGCAGAAATATGGGTGACATCACGGATGCTACGTCCATCTTTATATACAGTCTATGCACCGGATACTTTGAAGTTGTACAACTCACAAAATAAAAGTCCTCCTTAAAGAACATGCTTTTACTTTGAAAAGCATACAGGAAGTGATATAAATATGCATGTGTTTATTATATACGGTGCGTCACTGTGAGTTAGAGACTAGTGAACTGCAGCCTATTTGGATGGGAGGCAGATGTGAGCACTGTACTGGCTCACGACTCACTCTAGTGGTAGAACAGTGGTATGACAGGGTGGCTAGGCATTCTCATATCTAATCTGTGGCTCATGGTGAACCACCTCTTTAGAATTCAAATTTTTGAATGAAATGGGATATGGATAAGATCTTCTTTGCTTCACCCTCAAAACCAACTCACACCATTGAAGTCGAGCATCCTCCTCCACAGTTACAGTGGATGCTTTCTACCAAACCACTTCCTGTCTGGCTTTGTTCAGTATTCAGTGCCTGTGCTCCTACTGCTGTCACGAAGCCTCTTGCCCCATAGGAACTATTAATGTGTGAATGCTATTATCCAGGCTTCTGTTCCGCCCGTCCGTGCACAGCTGCCTGCGCCACCTGATGATGGAGAAATCTGCAAACAGTGGTTTTTACAGGCGACTGTAACAGAAGTGCATTTATCATTCCTGGGGCAGCGCTAATCTCACAGAGATGCAGTCTGAGGCTTTCAAAGTCACGGCTGAGCACGGGGAGGGTTTTAGGGAAGAGAGGGCAGCTCGGGGTGGGGGGGGGGCGGCGGGGGGCTCAGCTCTACAACATCCTAAACTTTACGTTCCTTAGTGCCCTTTTCATGCTGCAGTACCCCTCTTAGCCATTGTCCGTCACTTATGGCCGTATGTTGAATTTCTTTTTAATTCATCTTGACTTCTTTAACACTTTAAAAGTGCAGTGTGTAAGATTGTGGTAATGTTTGCAACTTCTGAACATATTACAAAACAATTACATGTTCATGATTTTATAATCATCTAAATGTATTTTTTTCCCAATGACCCTTGAATCGGCCTTTAATGTATATTTACATGAGGAGGGGCTCCTCTCCACGGGGGCTGCCATGTTTTTTCAGTAGCCCAGAGTAGACATACTAAACATCTTTTGAGCTTTAATGACAACTGAAGTCGACCATGGGTTCTCCTGCATGTTCAGAAGGGTGAGGGTGAGGTGATGGATACAACATGCAACTTCACCTCTAGAGGTCACCAAATCTCACACACTGCACCTTTAAAGATTGAATCTCTCTGTAAAAACATACTCGATTCATTGTGGTTAAACACAGCTCCTCTGTAGCACTCTTCTACAGTACAGTGTCAAACCATAATCTCTCACTGATTCCACTCAACATATTTAGCAGTGGCTTCGTTTCCAGTCTGACAAGTTCCTCCTCATGTGAAGAGGCGTTTCAGCTCAGAGCTGCAATTAAACAAAGAGCGCTATCACACAATCATCCATGTTAATCAGCAATTAACCTCGTACACTGCTGCTGCCTTCATTCATCCCCAGACACTGCAGAGAGAGAGAGAGATCTTTATTTTCTACTTGTCGTTCAGCTTGTTGTCATTCTGCAGTGAGAGAATCATTAGCAATAAGATATACTACACTTTCAGCACTTTGCTCTGTATCAGGTGATTTAAAATATGCTTTAACAACATGACATTGTGTTTTCAAAACATCCTAATTAGGGAAAACATTATGACTTGTTCGTCCGAATGCTACGCATGAAAGGTTAATGAGTTCATGCAGTAGAAATACACAAGCAAAGACACTTGATGAAATACATTATTAACATAGAACATTGTTCACTAATCTACATTCTTTTGAACACAACATTGTCTCCATTGACTTCAATGACTTTTTACTTTTTACTTTTCCATTTAAAAAAAGATCCATCCAAAATATTTCACAGAGAACACATAAATGTGATGACGTCCCAATTTAACTTCCCATCACCTCCACGTCATAACAACCTCACAGATTCTGAGCAGGACCCAAACATAAAATTACAGGAGGAATAAAAATGAAAAAAAAAAAAAATCCCTGGGCGCTGAGGGTAATGTGAGTCCAAAATGGAGTTTTTACGGTGTGATGTGGCTTTATTGTCTTGAGCCGCCATTAATTTTCATTGCCAACAAGCATTTGAAGACACTTTAGCTGGAGGATATAACATGGCCGCTCGCCTGGTCGGGTGAGCCGGAGCGTTTATGCGTAACCTGTGAGAGATTCCACCATTTTGTTCTGCTCACTCATTAATCCACTCGTTCCTGCCCTGCTGACTTTTGAATAAAAGTCAGCGTGACTCATGTGAATGTGCAGGACCTGGTGGAACAGGCCCAACCTGCATTTTTAGGGAATCTAATAAATTTTCCGTCTTCATCTTTCGCAGAGTAAATTCAATATATTTGTGGAAAACGAGTGGGATCACCTCTTTGTGCCGGGGGAGACGTGTGGACATAAAGCCCGCAGCCCGGTCCCAGGGATTTACGAGGCGGCGGCGGCGGCGGCGGCGGCGGCGAGCTGCGGAGCTGCTTTATGAGCTGGCAGCCGTCTCTTTGCGCAGGTGCTCAGCCATGTTTTTACTGCCGCTGCCCTCCTCCTCTTCCTCCTGCTCCTCCTCCTCCTCCTCTGTCCCTCATCATTCTGGCAAAACCCTTGAGTCCTCATCAAGGACAGTGGCCGGTCCGTCTTGTTTGTGTGCACATGATGCAGAATGGTTTGTCTCATCTCAGCTCAGCTCTCAGAGATGTTTCCATCTCATCTCTAATGACACAATCGATTATTTTGACTTTTCTTATTTAGACTGAAATAAGCCGTCGCTGTAACACAGGAGTGGTCAATTATTTATTGTTTTAATCCCAGGGGGGCAAATAAGAAACCCAGATTGTTACCGGGGCCCAAACTAACTTTGTTATATCAAGACCTGTCATCATTCCACGAAATTATTAAAAACATGTTATAGGATATTTATTTATCTATGTGTTATCTATATCATCTTTATTTCAGTAACATTTACTCCAAACACCATCTTATCAAGAAACTCAAGCAACATAACTTTATAATCAGTAGTTCTCAAATGTCACCAGAATCACACACTCAGGAAATGGATGTATTTCAAAATAAAAGCATATTTTGGTAAAAGCTTTTTCCAGATTCATGTATAAAACAGTGCAGCTCATACTTGCCACATCCAGCACACTACGTCGTTCAATATGACCCCCCATTCTCTCCTTTAAGTAGAATAGATAAAGTATATCTTCACAGCTACAAGAGCTACATAAATAATCCAGGTCTACTCTATGCCTCTTCCATCAAGCTTTAGTATTCTTATTTTTAATATAATATATAT
>JAFBJT010111983.1:40523-48865 GCA_016785325.1 Chascanopsetta lugubris | reverse complement strand
GTGTGTGTGTGTGTGTGTGTGTGTGTGTGTGTGTGTGTGTGTGTGTGTGTGTGTGTGTGTGTGTGGCTGCAGAGATGGAAGGAACACCTTGAGGAGAGTGAATGAATTAAGATGTTTTCACAGGTTGGTCATGAGGTGACAAGGAGGGTGTGGGGGGCGGCAGGGTGGGAACAAAAAAATATATGACAACATATTTATTTTCAGTTGTGCAGGTTCCCCTCTCACAGTTTATTGTTTTTTGTCGATGCCTCTTTTCACTCCAAAGAGGGCAATTTCTCTCTCTCTCTCTCTCTCTCAGGGCACTTTCTCTCTCTCTCTCTCTCTCTCTCTCTCTCTCCCTCTCTCTGTGTCTCTCTCTCCAGAGGCGAGGCCTGAAGTGGTTCGCTTATTTTAGCTGGGTCTCGTGGTGAAGTTGTGGTGACATATTAATTGAGCAGCCCTTCTTAAAAAAAGTGTGTGGAACTCAAAAAGTTTTGTTTGGCTGCAAAAGTTTGTTTACACATCAGACTGCTCTAAAATGGCAGCTGGATCCCTCCTCCCTGTGTGTGTGTGTGTGTGTGTGTGTGTGTGTGTGTGTGTTTGTGTTTGGGTACATATATGCTGTGTTTGCCCACCCTATGCACATGGCGGCCGTGTGGTGTAATACTGATAAAAGATAAAAACAGAGAGAGAGAAGAGGAGGTGAGCGGGACAGTGTCCCCGGCCTCAGCAGCCTCTTGAGTTTCCATGGAACTAGTCATCCTTGCTGTCTTCTTCATCCATTATTGACCACATTCATTCACACCAGCCTCCAGACCTCATTACAACTCCCTGACACTCGGGCACCGGGTCACGACTCGCAACCGGCTGAAAATGGCGGCGTCGCGCATTGAAAACAGAGAGATGGATTTTTATGTGAAAAGAAAATCAATCAAAATCTGATGTAGAATTTTTTTTAAAGAAATGAGCACTGTGTCCCCATAATTGCAGTTTTGAGATATGAAGGTGAAGTTAAGTTTTAAAGTAAATCTTAGGTTAAGTTTGAGTAAAGGTTTAGTTGTAGGTTGGGATTCTACTTTGGGGTTTTCAATGAGGTTTGGTTAAAGGGGCTTGGTTTGGGGTTCAATTAATTAGGTTAGGTTGGTTTAGGCTGACGTTAATTTAAGGTTCTACTTTTCTGAAGTTAAGGTTTAGTTTCAAGTTAAGGTTTACTTTAGACTGAGATCAGGTTAAGATCTACTGAAAACCAATATAAGTCCATAACGTGTCTCTAAAATTGTGGATATACAACTGTGTGTGTGTGTGTGTGTGTGTGTGTGTGTGTGTGTGTGTATGAGCTCATGGTTGTGGTGACCATTCCAGACTATAAACTGTCAGCTGGATGAATTACAGATTTGTAAATTGTTTCCCTACCACTGGTGTAAAGCTGAACATGATGCCCTCCACTCAGACTTGGGTGACACACACACACACACATACACACACACACACACACACATACAGATGTGTGCGTACACACACACCTACTGTATATTTGTGGGTTATGTCGTGGAATCCAGGTGAAAGTGTTCAGCAGTTCAGTGCAGCTGATGTGTGAGGAGGGAGAGTGTTGTAGCTGCTCGGTCGTCCACAGTGCGTGAACATGGTTGCCAAGACAACAATTGTTTTAGCTGGCTTCCTCGTGAAGAGGAACTTTACAATAACAACACGAGGCTTCAACAAATTAGTGCGCTGGACGGCTGGAAACATGACACATTTGTTCTGTGTTTGTTCTGGAGAGGATTCCTGCTTTGCCCTCCACCTTTGTTTTCCATCCTCGCTGGAAATCCTGACTAAGTTGTATTTTACAACACGCTTTGCATTCTGGGAGTTTTCCAGTTCACCCTAGCAGCCATATAGGGACCGCAGATTACGTTTATATAGAGTCAAATATGAGTTTTACTAAAGCTGAGTAGACGGGCTTGCAAGTTTGAAGATTGGAACATGCACACGCAGCATGCGCGCTCACGTGCGCGCTCACGTGCACGCTCCTCAGCTCCCCCGTGCACACGTTCTAAACTTGAGCAGGCAGCTAAATGATCCAGATATATTAGCTGTCTCAATGAAGTGAGACTGATCTCTCTCTCTCTCTGTCTCTCTGCTCAACTGAAGTATCAATAATAAGATTTATCTTCTTCCCCCACAGCCTTGATTCAATTATCTCCATCTCTCTCTTTCCTTCTCTGCCCCCCCCCCCGCCGCCCCCCATCCCGGCTCCCTCCCTCTATCCGCCCCTCCACCGTGGATCCGTTTCCAATTGAATGCAGGTCATGCTTTGTGTTTCTCTTTGTCATGACAGGGTTCCTTAACGAGTGGAGGCTCCCTTCCACCGCCGCTTAATCAGATCTGGAAAAGGAGAGGGGGTGGGGGGGGGGATGAGGAAACAGATAGGTGGGGGTGACCAGGTAAAAGTGGGGTCAAAAGTAGTTTACCCCCAACTCCTCATTTTCTGCATTTCCCCTGTTTAGGAAAATTAGATTTGCTCGGTCCTGCCCCCCCCCCCCATCTCCTCCCCTCTCCTCCCCTCCTCTTTGTAACGAGTGTTTGGTGTCCTATCTTTGAAGTTTGAAGTGTCCCTCTCCCCTCCTCATGCCCACCTCAGCCAAGAACCCCCCCCCACCCCCATACCTCCACCTCATCTTTCCCCCTCTCCGTCTACTCCCAGACATAGCTCATTACCCCCTGCCCCCCCCCCCCCACGCCCCCCCCCCCCCCCACCCCCATACCTCCACCTCATCTTTCCCCCTCTCCGTCTACTCCCAGACATAGCTCATTACCTGGGGCAGAATTGGAAGAAAGGGTGGCAGCTAATCAAATTGACTCTGCTGGTTTTCTGCCATCAGAGGAAGTTCTGGCCATGGAGGGGTCACTGGTTCAATGATAGGCTTCAGGAAAAACATCAGGAAGTGGAACATTTTCCATCATATTATCTCAGGAAATAGCAATAATGGCATTTTCTCTATACATGATCTGCACAAATGAATGAAATACACAACTTGGCAAAACTTTTAACTTTTAGCAGAACTGCAAAGACAGAATGAAACTAAATGTAAAGCAGATTCGGAGGAAAGGGTGCAAATACATTCATTGGAATTGTATCCTTCAATATATTTGCATGCAGAGAGTCAATAACCACACAGACTTGCAATTCATTTGGCAAGTTTTCATTTTGAGTCACCTCAAATTCGGCAGATCTGTTTGCTCTCGGACTTCACTCTGAGGTATCTCATCAAATAAACAAAAACAGTGTGAGTGAGTGAGTGTGTCCACAGACACAGAGTCGACTCTGTTTACAATTGGCGTGTGGACATCCTGAGGTGAGCCTCTAGTGGACTTCACAGAGCCAGTGAATGAAGTCTCTCTTATGGCCTCCGCAATGCAAATGGATTCTTGTTTACATGCAGTCAGTGCACATATCCACAAAGCGCCTCCTGCACACACACACACACACACACACACACATACATATCAGTTATGCATTATGACTTAGGGTCAATGGCAGTGCAGCGATGGAGACCTATATGCGGGTTTTAGTGGCGATGACCTGTTTTTTAAGGTTTCTGTCCATTTCTATTGCGTCTCTGTTTTCACAGAGAGCTCGTGGTCTGTGATAGAAGCCGAGCCACTCTCATAAAACTGGCTTCTGGATGGGAATCCTGAATTTCTAATGAGCTATAAGGAGTTTGGATGTACTTTTCTGTGTCTCGGTTACAGGCTGTGGAACAAATAAAAAAAAATCCCAGCTCGAGCTTTTGCCGGGAATCGGAGGGAAACGTGTGTATCAAGTGACAAATAAGTTCCCATGCGCAGCTCATTTCTGTTATTTCACATGCACTTCATCCATCCGATGACATTTCTACTCAGAGTCACCAACAGTGATATCAGGATGATCAGGATCTGAAGCCAAATGGCATGCACCAGGGCCGATTGGCCTGGTGTTCTTGAAGGAGTACGAACTGTTTTGTTTTTCAGCGCGCTCGCGCCGACGAGGCTTTTGCTTCAGTTCAGCTTCCAGAACCTAATTTTGAACCATGTTCCCACACAACATTGGTTTACGACCCAAACCGTTCTGAGGATTTCTGAAAAGAATGAAGGCGAGGGGGAATTTGTGATGGTCTGCGCAGGAGACTCTGTAGACGCTTGTCGGAAGAACAAATGTTCGTAGATCATCAATGTGTTCCACCACTGTCGCATCTACCAATGCCTGTGTGTTCGGGGAGCAACACCCTCCATCGATGACAGAGGGAGAACGGTGAAATGGGTCTTTGGCTCCTTTTCAACTGGTATGGAGGTGGGTTGACAAAACCACTTGATTGTGTTTCAATGTCACTGTTCTGATTGGTTAATAGCCCCATCCTCAACTTGTAATGAACTGCACAGTGCGAATGGTTCAACAGTTCATGGACAGAAGTTAAAGTTTTCCATGCAGGAACAAAATAGTGAGCCTGCATCGTTGAAAACAAACGTGAGGATGAGGACTTTTGTGTGGTGTGTGTGTGTGTGTGTGTGTGTGTGTGTGTGTGAAAGTGTTTGGGGACAGCGCCGACATATTTTTATGTGCGTATGCGTTGGCGCAGCCGAGCCACATGTCATCGTCGGTGGCTTTGCATCGACCTCTCACCTAAATTAAACTTCCGCAGTTCTCTCCTTCTCTCTCTCTCTCTCTCTCTCTCTCTCTCTCTCTCTCTCTCTCTCTCCCCCTCTCTCTCTCTGCGCTGCCCACTGCCAGGCACTTTTGTTTTCTCATGGCCAACTTCTCAGGGAACACGCTCATATTTGTGGCTTTCGGGGTTGGCAGCAGAGTGTGCTGCGCTTGTCAAGTTTTTTCACTGCGACTTACCCCAGCACCCAAATTGAACTGTTCAGTCATTTCCTGTCATAAAACCCCACCTGTCATCCCCCACCCCCACCCCCCACCCCCACCCCCCACCCCCACCCCCTCCTCCCAACCACCTCCCTGTCCCGTATTTGCCAATAATGTCAAATTTCATTGCAGCGTCCGCCAGGGCCAAACATTGCGTCCTGTGGTCGAGTGTGTCCTCTCCTCTGCACTGAAGTCACCCACGCTGAATTGACACAGAAAGAGTGACCCTCCGAAAAAATTCCTGAAAACCCCCCGATAAGAAACTCACGCTCGGGTCACGATACGTCCAGCAGCAGATTCTGGCTCCCGAGGAACACGTTTGTTTACACAACCTACAAAGCAAAAGCTAACATTTTGGTGTTTTTGTACTACCCACAAAACCATTAGCATGAGCGCATTGGTTTGAGGAATCCTCCACGAATAGGCCCAGTCTCATCCAGAGCATATCCCTGAATGTGAGAGAGAGACAGAGGGAGAGAGAGAGAGAGAGAGAGAGAGAGAGAGGGTGAGAGAGAGACATGCAGAAAGAAAAGGAGAGAGCGAGATGGTTATCTGAAGTGAGGTCAGAAATGAAACATGTCATAGCAAATTAGAGCCATGTTGTTTGAATTACTGCGGCCTGGTTCTTTAAAGAACGGTCTGCCCACGGAAGAGAAATGGGCAGTAACAGAAGGCGAAGGACAAACACTGAGGAATGGGGAGGGAGAAGGATGCAAGAGACAATTTGCAGCGGCAACAGAAGAGATAGAGATGGAGGAAGATATGAAATGGAGGAGTAACAGAGAGAGAGAGAAAAATATGTTTTCACTGGAACAAATAATGTGACTGGGGCTGAGTCATGGGCCTGCCGAGGAATGATGATGATGATGATGATGATGATGATGATGAGAAGAAACATTGGATTCATTCCTGCTCCGAGCTAAGTTTGGGGCATCATTTACCAAACTACTGGAGAGGGGCCCCTGCGTGTGTGTGTGTGTGTGTGTGTGTGTGTGTGTGTGTGTGTGTGTATGTGCAATAATAACCACATTCTCTAAGCATCTTCGGCCACCGGGGCCTGTTTTTATAGCTGGGAACAGGGATGGGCCAACACTCGTTAGGAGGACTATTTCTGAAGATGGGAGGGGAAAAAAAAAATGTAGTGCTCGAGGGGAGAACGATGACCAGACGAGGGTGTGCAGAAGGACAGGGAGCCCGCAGCCCTCACGGTCCCACTGTAAAGTGTTGCACCAGAGATGAGCCAAAGATCTGGCATCACCGCGGGAACGACGGCCTCTGGAGACCGGAGTCCGTGCAGGCGGGATTTCACAAGATTCAGTGAGAAACGCTGAGAGAGAGCGGTTGGTGGCTGACACTGATCGACACGTATATGTTTTTGGTTGTTTTTTTTTACCCTTACACTATGTCAAGACACCTTAATTACACACGTCCATGTCCAAATTTTCCCTTTGAATTCTAAATCTGTTTTCCGCGCAAAGATAGCGACACAATACAAGTGCAAAATAAGTGGGGATAAGCCGAGCTGGTAATCTCTACTTCAACAAAGGAATGCGTTTATGAGACACGTGTTTGTCCGTGTGTGTGTGTGTGTGTGTGTGAGCGAACGTGTGTGGCTGCGATTGTGTACTCGCATGCCCGCAGTGTAAGTATCTCATTTTGTGTCTGCATTGTGTTGCCGTCTGCCACACAGTGCAAGTCGTGCCACCATAAACATGGCAGGAGGGGGGAAACGGGCGTCTCCGAATAGCAGCAGTGCGTGTTGGTGGACGTCAGGCGGTGAATCCATCACGTTACCACTGACAGGCCCAGCGATGGGAAATAAATATTTACCCCGAGCTTCCCCCAAATCACATCCAGAGGTTCCTCTGGGCACTCTCTGTCTCCTCCTCCCTCCCTCCCTCCCTGTGCGTGACTCCTCTCCTCGTTACCTTTGCGTTGTTTCGTTCTCGCCCTGTCCGTCGCGGTCCCCCCACAAAATACATAGAGTGGACAGGAGCAGGGGCCCATGCAGACGTGGAGCACAGGTCACGTTTCCATTCGAAGCAGTTCACACAAACACATGCACAAACATGCTCACCGCACACACACATGCGCGCGCGTGCGCACACACGCACACACGTACGCTCGTGCGTGCACGCTCTTGCATACAAACACACGCCGAATCAGCCTGAGATATTCATCTGGGGTTTGTCATGTCAGACATGGCCCATGTCTCTCTCTTCTGTAATTATGGCAGTATTTATTTTTTCAGATCGTCCCGCTGGGTTAGGAGCGTCCCGTGGTGCGGTTTGGACATGGAAACACACTCCGCTCGTGACATCCAGCTTAGCAGGGAAAAGGGAGCACAGTACATTGACTAGAAATCGGTAACCCATAATTCAGAGATTTGGTGTAATGTGAGTGTGTCCTTTTTTTTTTTTCTCTTGAGGAAGTGTGTGCGTGCGTGTGTGTGTATGTGTGTGTGTGTCTGTGTGTGTGCGTGCATGTGTTGGTGCACAGCTGCGAATTCAAGTCGAGGAGAACAGGAGCGAGGCTGTAACTTTTCACAACAGAGTAAAATGCTTGACAGAATGAGTCTCACACACGCCAAGACGGTGGGATTCGATATTATAATGTCTTGTTGCATTGCATAACACTTAATACCCTCTTATTAAATCACAGAACGTTTGTAACAGCTTCTGCATGTGTGAATGTGCTGAGAAACACAGAGCTCGCTGTCTCACGACGCGTTCCGATCCGAAGTGCAAATCAAACTAAATTGGTGAAGATAGCGTAGTTTGAGTGATTCATGCGTTTGGAAGGAATTGGCAGATCGATGGAGAAAGAAAATGACAGATCAGTTGTCTGCCGTAGAGTCACGAAGGCTGAGAGGTGGTGAAAGATATTGTGGTAATTCTATCAGATCTGACACCTCAACTTTGTTCTGTCATTTGTTTTTTTCCAAACAGATGACAGAATTGGACCTCTCCATTGGCCATGGTTGAATAAACAAGCCTGTAGCTGTTTAGTGGAACTGCACTGAACACATCTAAATGATGTTTATTAGTTTTGACTTGTCCGTGGGTTGATATGAACTTAAAACTTCATTTTTTGAGTTGTATCTTTCGACTCAGTACTGGCTCATTCGCCGAAAGGGCGGTGGTTCGATTCTAGTCTTGCCCATTCTGCATCGCCAAAGTATCCTGGGGCGAGATACTAGATCCCCAATTTGCCCCTGAAAGTTGTGTTGATATGTGAAAAAAAGTGTGTGTGTGTGTGTGTGTGTGTGCGCATCCCTAGCTGAGTGGATTCACCCTCGGTCCCCGGGCACATTCAATGAACTTGGCACTCACGCCACCTTTTCCACCATTCTCTGCCTCCATTCACTCTCTCTCTCCCCTCCGCCCGTGCACTCGCTCCTCTGCGTCTCCTTACAAACCCCTCGCCCCCTCTCACCGTCCTTTTATCACTTTTCTGAGGT
>JAFBJT010111983.1:30523-35523 GCA_016785325.1 Chascanopsetta lugubris | reverse complement strand
GGAACCTACGGTAGCCTATGGTGTTCATTTTGGACCGTAAACAGCACCCTTGTCACCGTCTTGTCTCTGCTTTGATCCAAATAGTGTCATTAAAACAACAAAAGTGAAGGTGGCTGCCATTTGCCCCGGACACAAGATGAATTGCACTCAAATTTAGCGTCCACGCAGGGGGGCGAACCATTCAACAGCCACCAAAGGCCTGATGCCATGAAAGTGATTAGTGGCTGCCCAGGTAACCCCCCTATCCACCATCACCACGACCAGCAGCAGCTCCACCAAAGACCCTGCCCCACCCTCGTCCTCTCCCCTCTTATCAGGCTAATTGAAGACAAGCTCTTTGAGACGGATGCACAATGGGGCCAACGGTAGAGTGGCATTTGAGACTCAACGGGTGGACCCCAGAAAGGAAGATTGCCAGGGTATTCTATAAGCTACCCCCCCCCCCCACCCCCCCCCCCCGCCCCCACAAATCTCACTCCCCCACACACACACACACACACACACACACACACACACACACACACACACACACACACACACACACACACCTCCTTGCCTAAATCCCTTTCTGTGTATTTCTTTTATCCCGTGGCGTCTCATTCAGCGCCCTACTTGACATAGCTCGACCTCTGAACCCCGAGTTTATGAACTGAAGCAGCGGCTATTTATTTGCCATGAAACTAATGTGCGGCGGGACCATTGTGCTGAGATTTGGAGCCATGTTAGCATTGTGTCCGAGCCGCTGCGTACGCTCGCTTAAGCCGGTGGTCAGCAGACTTTGGGTCTAATGCCATTTCAAGATCACTGGCACCCCGGATGAAAGCAGATGGAAAAAAACTCAAATATATATATTTATTCTTCCTCCAAGCTCGCCTGCTTTCAAGTGTCCTTTCAAGACAGTCCGAGAGCTTTCTATTTTTGGCCGACATACACACCTGCCTTTGTGAGAAGTGCAGAGCGTTGCATCATTCTGTCACTCCGAGAGAAATGCAAGCCTCCACCCTCTGAGTAAACAGCAGTAATCTTCATAAGAAGATCAGTCTTCTTCATTCATAGTTCAAAGGTTAGATTGTCACATCCTACCTGGGGACTTTTTATCAAATGTTTTCCACCCACAAAGGTGGCTTCATCTAGTTTGATGCATTGGCAAATTTCTCCATCGCCTGAATTCGAGCAACACATCATAAAGATGCAGTGCTTTGTTTTGGTCTAGTATTGAGATTTGAGGATATCATTTCTCGAGTAGGTAGACAAGAGGGCTGCAACTTAGAAACTCAACAAAGATGTCCTTGTCAAAGACTCAGTAAGATGGACACTGTAAAAAGTCAAAGTCACAGATTAACAAGCCATGGCCTGTCCATGTGATAATGTGTGTGTGTGTGTGTGTGTGTGTGTGTGTGCATGAAGTGAACAGGTTAGGTTTTGAAGTGGCTGCGTTGTAACTCTGTGTTTGGAGGACGTGCAGCTCCAAGCAAACACAGGGCTCTAGCTAAACAAACAAGGGAGGACAGGCGAGCAAGACTAATGATGGCATCCACACAAGCTTTCATACACAGGTAGAGACACACATGCTTACACAGATGCACGTATGCTGCTGACAAAGTCACCGGAGCAGAGACGAGAGGAATTTGTCCCCGGAAGAGGAGTGGTGGAGATAGACTGGTGCGGATGAAAAGAAAGAAAGTCCCTGTCTGTGTTTGGCAACGACAAATTCCTGCTTCCTTTATCCTCCACTGGAGGACAAACACGAGAATTTGAGTTTGACAACTGAAGTGGATTTGAGTCTGACTTCAGTTGAGCCGTATGTTATTGTATGTATGCTATATGTAGCCTGCAATCGTGTGTGTGTGTGTGTGTGTGTGTGTGTGTGTGTGGGTGTGTGTGTGAGCGCGTGTGTGTGTGTGTGTGCGTGCGCGTGTGTGTGTGTGTGTGTGCACATGCATGCCTGCCTGAGCGCCCTGACGGCATTGTGCTGCAGAGTCCTTGACAGAAGTGAATTAATCAGACCCCTCTGGTCCATTTGTCTCTATTTGGGGGGCTAATTGGAAAAGAAGCAGGTGTTAATAGAGAGAGGAGAGAGAGCCACAGTAATGGCGTGTGTGTGTGTGTGTGTGTGTGTGTGTGTGTGTGTGTGTGTGTGTGTGTGTGTGATAGAAGTCTCCGAGTTAGCCAGACTTAATTAGGCTTGTTCAGGCTCCAGCCAACCTTACATCTCCTCTCCCTCCTCATCTGAAGCGAAGCAGCAATGCAGCGGCCGAGGCCAGTGGGCGAGAGGTGGAGGGGAGGAGGAAGAGACAGGGCGGCGGAAGGAGGGGGGGGAGGGGGGGGGGGGGGGGGGGGGGGGGGGGGGGGGGGGGGGGGGGGGGGGACCGGCTCTGCTCTGCTCTCCCAAGGAACGAGCCCCAAAATGAAATGAAAATGTCCAAACGAGAGCATAAGCAAGTCCACATGGACGCCTGCAGTAAACCTGGGTGAGCGCAGGGAAGTCGAATGTGCGATGCTGCCTGCTGTTTAGAGTGGGCACCGTGTGATGGACGGGGTTGCATGTAGAGGGGATGGGAAACATGGGCTCTCCGCTCCGCGCATATTTACCTCCACTGCTGGTGTCCGGGGTTGTTTGTTTGAGATGCTCAATTGCGAGTGTGTGGCAGGCCTGTGTCCTGTCCTGCGGGCAGCCGGCAATAAAGTTTGAACCTGTTTGGAAGCTCAATCAAAGGCCCCACTAGCTCGTTAGCTCCCTGCATATTTAGCTGTCTAAGTGATGTCAGCAAGTTTTAATGGACAGCAGCTTTTCTCAATTACGCAGGAGGGAGGCAAGAAAACTGTATCCAGTGTGTGTGTGTGTGTGTGTGTCTGTTTGATGTGGTGTTTACTCAGTTGAAAGCTGTCTCCTGTGTGGTCTTGCCGCAGAGTTATCCCCCCTCGAGATCACACACACACACGCACGCGCGCACACACACACACACACACACACACCTGAGGCTCTCCTGCCGTGCATGAGCGTATGTGTGTGTCTTCATGGAGATGAGTAGGTGTAGTTTCAACACGTGATGCCTCTTTGTGATTTTTTTTTTCTTTTTATGCATGCGCTGCTCTTCCCACCAATGTCCGGTACAAATTTACAAATGTGTACACACACACACACACACACACACACACACACACACACACACACACACACGCTCATACAGAAATCCAAGATATAAACATACAACAAAATCTTCCATAATATTTAGATATTTCCCTACACACACGCACGTACACACACACACACACACATACACACAACTCCAGACATGTGCACGCCCACGTAAATATACACAATTATACATTGTTCTTGCCTCTCTTCTCCGTCTGTCTCACTTCATATCTGGTTTCGTTTCACCCTGGTGATGAAGAAGTGCACACAGCGAGACGAACACGATGGGATGTGCCTGGAATTGCTGGCGCTGACCATGTATGTAACAATACATGCACTCACGACGTCACGTTGTCCCATAGAAACGGCTGACTTACTCGTTTGCTTATCAGATCGAGTTTGATCACAGGCGGCGATCTCTCAATCGCCGCTGTTCCCTCTTTTCTCTCGCCCCCCTCCCCCCATCCATCTCTTATTTGTCCTGCCCAAGTTGCTCACGCGAAGTTTTCATCCCCACAAGCAAATGCAGCCACGACTTCATTGACTGGGGTGAAGAATGCGGCGTGAGGGAGCAGTCGCTGTGTTTATTTAAGTGTGTATGTTGTGTGCCGTTTAATGTGTGCGCCAGTGTGTGTGTGTGTGTGTGTGTCCAGCCAGTGTGTTAATGTGGCAAAATATGCATCTATGTGAACATTCTGCCCTCCTGAACCTGGGATGCCCCCTGACACACACGCACACACACACACACACGCACATACACACACGCACACACACGCACACACACGCACACACACACACACACACACACGCACACACACACCAGTCAGAGGTGGGATGGCTGCAGGCGAGGAGGCAGGTCGGCAGCGATTAGAGGGGCTGTGTGTGTAATGGTTGCCATGTGCGGACCCATCTCATCCACCATTACACACACACACACACACACACACACACACACACACGGCGCCCACCTCCCGAATCCCTCCAAGATACCGTACACTTTTAAAAACATTAGCCGCTAATGCTTTAATGCCCTCGTGTCGACGCGGGGTTTGACTGGAGCTAAAATGGCAGACGCAGAGGAATGCTGGCTCGTGTTTGCTTAGTGTACGAGGAAGGGCGCCGGCTTACTTTTGATTCGAACATGATGGAGCTGCGGCCCAGCTGCGTGCATCAGAGCGTGTGGCGGGACACAACAACACAGGCAACGTGTTTACAATCACTTTTTGCATTTGTTGAGTCTTCTTCCCTCGGAACATCTCCAGCGCGCACGCTGACACGTCGTTTTCTTTGGGTACAGATCATTAATCACAGGCGTCCATGCAAAATGCCAACCGGTGGGGATATTTACATGTCAATGGCGGGGCAGCGCTGCAGAGCCAGTAATGACTAACGAATGCGGGGCACGGCCAGTGGTCGGACTCGCTGAGCGTGCCAGGTGTTTGTTCCAGGCCAGGCTGCATGAAAAGCAGCTTCTGACCTTGGGACGGACGACTGAAACCCGAGTTCCATCCACCGCCGATAAACGCCGGGCCACCTGAAAACGTCTGAAGCTCCTCCCCTTCTCGCTCTCTCTCTCTCTCTCTCTCTCTCTCTCTCTCTCTCTCTCTCTCTCTCCCTCTCCTTCCCGTCTGTCCGCTCTTTCTCTCCTTTACCTGTTGTTCCACCTTTCATGATGTGGGAAAAAAAAAAAAAAAAAAGAAGTGGGGAAATTACCAGGACCCTCCCCCTGGCCTCTCCTCGCTCGTTCAGCTCCGCCCACCTCCTCCGTACACACACACAGAACCTTTGGCCATTGGACGCTGAACAGCTTCCTTGTCTGTGAGCCGACCGAATGTAAACACGACCAGAGAGGGCGCAACAA
>JAFBJT010111983.1:10888-30435 GCA_016785325.1 Chascanopsetta lugubris | reverse complement strand
TCACCTCTTTATCTGCCTTTCTTTTGGGATGTGCTAGTATCAATTGCCCAAATATTTTGTAATAGGGAAATCCCCCCCAAAATTTAAAAGACCACCTGGACACTGTACAAAAAATTTCTACCCTTTAGGGTCATTAAGGACAAGAATGTCTGCTTCCAAAAAACTGCCATAAAAACTTTTTTGTTCTACGTTACTTTTTTGTTCTACATACAAGTGTTTTCAGCCCTGTTCAACACTACCAAACATTCAATGATTTTGACCCTTTAAATGCCAGTTTGATTATTTACTGTCACAGTCGTTTTTAATGAAAGAAAACAAATAAGTGAAAAACACCAAAAATGAGCCAATTTTCCATAAAACAAATGGAACGTGTCCGGGGGATTGATTTTAAGTGAGTCATAGGTATGTCAAAAACTAAACTAAAAACTATCAATGCCTTAAAGTCAATATTTAGGTTAAACTAAGACCCATGACTGATTTAAAACCAATCCCTCAGACACTTTACATTTGTTTAATGAAAAATATCTCTTTGTTTGTATTTTTGCAATTATTAATTCAGCAATTAATCAAAAGTAAAGGGTTAAAATCCTCAAAATAATTGAATGTTTGGTAGTTTTGAACAAGACAGAGGATATTTAAGCCATTTATGCAAAAAAAAGTAGAAAAAAATGTATCTGTTAAGTTTTCATAGCAGTTTTTTGGAAGTGGATATTTTTGTCCTCAATGACTCAAGAGGGTAGTAAATTAAAGTGACGCCTGAGGATTAAAAGCTCTGTCATCATGTTCAGTGTAACCTTTAATCTTTCCTCTGCAGCATCATGTAAATCTCCTCCCTCCCTCTCTGAGCTGATGAGAGGATGATGACGATCTCTCAGCGTGACGTCCTCCCTCACCTCTTCACCGGGCATCTGCTAATTAATTAAACGGCTGGTGTGATTGGAAAATTGTTCTCACCCTAATGGGATCTCCCAATCGTGCAGGGAGCGGCGAGGGACTGCAGAGGGTGAGCGATTACAGAACCAAAAGAGAGAGATAAAGATGAGGTGAAGAGGGAAAGCAGCAATAAGAGCGAGAACAGGGGTGATGATGTAACGATGGAGGAGAAAGGAGGAGGCAGGAAACAAACAGGAAGCTGTGCCGTCTTCAGGGAGGATAATTAGATTAGATGGGATTTAATCAGAATTCTATTTGGCTCATCAACACTGGGGTTGCATTTGTATGTAACAGCATTGAAGCTCAGATTGCACTGCTCGAATTCTAATTCATTTAACTTTTAAGAGAGGTTTCATATCAAAAACACAATTTTAAATTCCAAGGCACCTTGCGGATGATGGTCGCTTCTACATGCACATGCGCATTAATGCAGGATTATTGCACCAACAGCGACAAAAGGCAAAACGTGTAGTGTAAATTGCCTCGGCTTTGCTACGGCCAGGATCAGTTGCATGGAGGAAGACGACTGTGGGGCCCGGGGGCAAGAAGAGGATGTCCGCAGTGAGCTGCCTCACCAACCGAGACTATGAGGAAGCAGAGGACAATGAGGAAGACGTCCTCACGAATCTGGTGGAGGAGATCAAGCCTGAGAAGGAAAGAGAAGTTGTGGAGAAGCCAAAAGCACGACGGACACCACTGCAACCAAAGAGAGTCGACGTCTTTCAGCTTCTGTCAAGTGCCATCTTTGAGGTCTCCTTCCCGTTTGGACAGTACATTCTTTATGACCTGCAGGTGGCGCCGACCTACATATGCACAGGCTCTCCCCGCCCACACACAGTCGACTGATTACGTCTTACGTCCCACAGCGAAAACCGTTTTTCTGCCCATCGTGTACACCGTCAGCGCCTCGTGTCTGCTCTTCACTGTGTTGGAAATCCACCACCTCGGCATCAGCAGTTTCTGTGGCTGTCTTTGCAAGCCAGGGGCTGCCACACCCCGTCACCCAGCGGTCCTCCATCTGCTCCTCTCCGCCCCCAAGCTACCACTTGTCTTCCACAGTCTGCTTTAGGGACAACCTGGGAGACCCAGGGGGGCGGGAGTTGTTTGAAGATCAGCGAGAGCACAGAAGGAATTGAATGAGGGCTGTTTAATGGGTGTGAATCAGGGCTGCAACAACGAATCGATAAAATCGATGAAAATCGATTGTTAAAAGTGATGGCAACGAATTTCATGATCGATTCGTTGTGTCGCACGATTATTATGACCTGTTGGTAGATCGCCGGTGAACAGCGCACCGCTCTTCTCTCGCTCGCTCTCTCTCTGCTGCTCACTCAGGCACCACTCTCTCGATCCGCGCACACACACACACCCACGTACACACACACAGACACGGGACTGAGAGCACGTGTCAGAGAGAAATAGTTCAGTTCTGATCACGACTCTTGTCATTTAAAGAAACACATGACTTCTCCTCTAAGTGTTTGTGTCAGTCCGTCTGCCAACCCCGCCCCCTCTGAGTGCGTGCGCACGGTCACGCATGCGACCATGTGGAGCCAGAGTGCATGCGTGAGAGTGACTCTCTCTCTCTCTCTCTCTCTCCAACGATGTGAACCTAGGGGATTTATATATATATATATATATATATATATATACTACATTAGGGTGTAACGATACACAAAAATCATGGTTCGATACGAGTACGCGGTTAGAAATTAATGCTTTAAAAAAACTCCAATTCATCGATTCATCGAAAAAATGATCGACAGATTAATCAATTATTAAGATAATCCCTAGTGTGAATATGTGATGTCAAACTGTTGATACATTATCGGCGCAAACATATTATTACATTATCAGAATTAAAATGGCCAAAATGATAACGTCACTGGTTGCGAAAAGGTGGATAAAGTGGCCATGAATATAGTTACTTTTAACAAAATGTGAATAAAAATACATGGACCTGTGATGCTTCACTGTGTGCTGAGATATTTGTTGATCTAATAATAATTACCCAACACATCAACTGAGGAGTGTAAGATGCTTTCTGTTGCTTGTATTGCCTGAATGAGCCGTTTATGCCTTTTCCATCCATCCATTTGCCCCATCCATCCCTTAGTCCCTCCTTTCATCCATCCTCCCATCCATCCATGCATACATTTGATCGGTGCATTTAGAATTCCTCGCTGTTACAGTCATAGTGTAATTCAGTTACGGCTCCACCTCCCCATGTCTCCTCATTACGTGATCAGCCTTTTCCAAGAATAACACTTGAAGCATGCCTCTCTCCACGCTACTACAGTTGTACCACGTTATCTCTCCTCTGTGTGTGTGTGTGTGTGTGTGTGTGTGTGTGTGTGTTTGTGTGTGTGTGTAGATGTGTGTGCCCCCTCAGCTATTTTAAATGATGGCATGACTCATAATCCTAATGCATGCCCAGAATACAAATTACTGACACGTGTTATCTCCACTTCTTTACAGGGTGAATTAGTTGCACTCGCGTTGAATGAAAAGTGAGCTAATGCCTGAGGATTACACCATAGTCATGCTCAAGGGCATTGAGCATGCAATACTACACGCAGTGGTATTTTGGACTCTGGGCCTGAAAGTATGTCTTCAGGACACCTGTCTGCAGGAAACATGTCCGATCAGAGTGATGTACTCATGCTGTAAGGTTAAAAAATGTAATACAAAAAACAACCGCAGAATACAAACACTTGATAACCACAATGAGTAATAAAGTCCAATAACAATATTCAATAATGCAATGACCAGAATAAAGTCCAGTCCAGTGCTGAACGTCCACAGAGGCACACGTTGCTACTCTTAGAGCCAAAGCCACAGTGCATCCATCCATCCATCCATCCATCCATTCATCCATCCATCCATCCGATACTAACTGACACCCACCCACATGTGGTGGAGCGGCTGCCTGAGGTAAAAAGAAACGCTAACCCTAACCCTAAAACCAAAAACCAACTACAGAATACAAATACTATAAGTACAGTGAGTCTCCTCGTCCCTTCCTCCCAGCCAGAGTTCAGTCTAATAAAGTCCAGACCAACGCCGAATGTCCACAGAGGCACATTTCCAAGTTACAGAGTGAAAGTGCAGGCCGACTAAATGTGAAGAAGAAGAATGAAGCACAAACACACTTCATCCATCTCAGTTAGAGTCACGCTGCACCTGAGTGGCAAAGAGCTATTCTGCATCCAGACAGGTAAAGTTCTATTGATTTTCAGCACTAACGCTTCCCTGCTCACAATCATACATTAAACTCTTCATTTCCAAATGGGTTAATACTTATTTTACAAGATGAAGCGTACCCACTGTTCCCACATCACTTCAAAGCCCAGCTTATTCGTTACTGCACATTCCAGAGAAGGTGATAAACCCTGTGATCTACCCACCAAACGTTAATTATTACAGCCAGGAAAACTGTAGATGCATGTATATATGTATGATCATTTATGGAACACGTCTGACCATATAGATAAACACCTATGTTTGACAGGTTTTTTTTAAGATTTCTGCCAGTTATGTTTTATATGTATTTTTTTTACAACAAACGGGAGGTTCTGAGTTCAACATGCTCATGTAACAATTCTAGGTTGCGCACAAACTGTCCACATGTTTGGATATATGTATATACACATATATTTGTATATATCGATAGATAGATAGATAGATAGATAGATAGACAGATAGATAGATAGATAGATAGATAGATAGATAGATAGATAGATAGATAGATAGATAGACAGATGGATGGATGGGGGAGGTTCTGAGTTCAACATGGTCATGTAACAATTCTAGGTTGCGCACAAACTGTCCACATGTTTGGATATATGTATATACACATATATTTGTATATATCGATAGATAGATAGATAGATAGATAGATAGATAGACAGATAGATAGATAGATAGATAGATAGATAGATAGATAGATAGACAGATAGACGGATGGATAGATAGATAGATAGATAGATAGATAGATAGATAGATAGATAGATAGATAGATATCTACAGAGACAACTGTAATTCTTGGGGATCAGTCTCAGAAAATGTAAGAACAGCATTTCCAAAAATAATTGTTGATATACAGTGCACCTGTGGCAGTGAACTGTCGTACAGTCAGCATCATGTAGCTGGCCTGCAGCTCTCGACCTTCCTATCACTCTGATCATGCACCCCACCGGCTAAAGTCCAGGCCGGGCTGAGCCATCCTCAGGGTTTGGGTGCCAGCAGTCCCAGAGCCCCGTCAGCCGTGCTGAGGATCGGCTGGGCTCAGCCTCGCCTCTGAAAGTAGCTTTATATACAGTATTTGTTCCTGGAGGCAACTTTTCCCATGCATTTAAAAACCCTGCTATGAATAAACCATTCATCAAAACCTGACCTGCCCCAAAGTGCCAAAAACATTTAGCAGCTTGCAGAGAATTTAACACATTAAACCTCATTCTCTCCACCAGATTACAGAGGAGATAAAAAAAAAAGCATGGATACATGTTGCAGTTATAATTTAACACCACTGAATAAAACCTGCTAATTATGTTCAAATATGCTGCAAGTGAAAGCGCAAGAAAAAATCACTTTGTATGTCCTCTGAAGTCTCTCATATTAAAATCAGCAAGATTCTCCATAACAATGTTTTCTGTCCATTTCAAATCACAAGAGGACACACGGTGCTTTGTGTGTGGCTCATTATGGTCTGTTTCACACATTGAAGTGTGGAGAAACATACAAATCATGACACTAGGATTCAAATAATGGCCCGACACAACCACCACAACCGGCCGACTATAAACAAAGATGGATGATACATCTATCCAATCGAGCTTTAATTATAAAGCACTTTAAAACAACCACAAAGGTCCAAAGTGCTGTACAGAGATGACGTAAAATGCACATCACCCATGCAGCATAAAATGGTTATAAATATATAAATCAGGTTAGAAGTAAAATAAAAGCAGAACTAAAAATCAACAGATAAATCAATACTTCCACCCACAATCCAGAATGAGCCCTGGATACAAAGGATATGTTGTTTTACACATTTATTCTCATTTTAATTGGTGTGGAGGGGAGGCCACGGAAGAGTCTGTTAAATGTTGTAGTGGAAACAAGTACATGTGGGGATTCATTTTGTTCACCTGGTAAATAATAATAAAAATGTGTTTCTCTAATTCTGCTTTAATTTGTTCCAGAACTGAAGGGATATACATTTCCCACATGGATTGAATGGGGTTCATGATGACCACCAGGGGGCATTAACGAAGTGTCTTTACGTTCAATCACCGGTGTCATAGATACACACTCGTCTGTCAACACTGAGATAAATTAAACAGCTCCTCTTTGGTTTCTCTTTTCCAAATCAGACAGATGCAGGAAGCATCAATGGAAGGACGAGGTTTCAGAAACGAGCCTCGACACTCTGATGCTAATCAGAAAATGAACCATAAAATTCTCATTGTCACCCACTATGTAATAATTACTGTGACTGTAATGGTGGCATAAAGTGCAGTCGTAATTGCTCTAATAGCCCGGAGGGAGGAAGGGGCAGGATAACAACATCCATTATGTATTAGCAACACTTGCAGACTGTGAGGTGATGACACTAATGATCATTCAGAAATAACTATCTTAGAATTGATATATTTTTACTGCATGTGTCAAAGTTTGATGCTTTGACTCGTCCACTATTCTGTCTTCAGTCCATCGTCCTCATGTTCTACTCATCACCACCGGTCACTCACCAAAGCACTTTCTACAATAATAATAAGACTAATTAAACAGGTTATTACATATGCAGGGGCATCATTACACACAGACACAGACACAGACACACACACACACACACACACACACACGAAGGCACACACACACATATGCACACATCCAAATTAGACTCAGATTCAACATACTTGTTCACACTCTGTATCTCTTCTGCAACTGTATCACACAATCATGGATTAGTGAACTTTCCACTGTGGGATTGACACAGCTATCAAAAACCCATTCATCCATTCATCCATCTACCCACCCATCCATTCATCCATCCACCCACCCACCCACCTGTCCACCCACATGTCCGCCCATCCATCCACCGACAAAAGTATTACGTCCATCTATCCACCCAGCCCGTCCATACATACATCCATCAACCTCCCCACCCATCCATCCCATCCACCCTCCCACCAACACACCGATCTATTCATTTAACCACCCACCAACTCATCCATCCATCTATCCACCCAACCCATCCAATCATCCATCCTTCCATTCATCCGTCCACCCACCCTCCAACCAACCCACTGGTCCATTCATTAGCCCACCCATCCATCCATCCATCCATCCATCCATCCATCCATCCATCCATCTAAAACATCCATCCATCCATACACACTCCCACCCATCCATCTACCCATCCATGCAATACTAACTGACAATCACCCCCTTGTGGTGGAGTGACTGCCTGCTGTGTAAAAAGCTCTTTAGTACAGTCTGGAGAGTTTGATGTTGAGTTCATCCCAGTTCAGGATTTGAGTGAAAACCTTGAGGACGTTAACGAGCGATGGAAAGATTTACCTCAGATTCATGACAGAAAGAGACAATACAAAGTAACGTTAAAAGAGGGCCTTGTGTTGTGTGTGTGTGGGTGTTTGAAGAAAAGAGACGTGTTTACTGTTTTGTTGGGTCCAAAGAGTTTGATGGATTCATGCCTACATCATTCTTCTTTTTCTTTAAAAAGAAATAAAAAATGTACTGTTTGGGCAGATTAAACACTTCCTCACAACACAGGGAAACCTTTAGTTTCCTGAAGTTAGTTGGAGTTGTGCTTTGTAGCAGAGTTGTATCTATTTTGTTTAGATCTATAGTTGGAAGCATTGTGCTGATTGGACGACTTTCTGTGGACACTGATCGTACATTCAGCCAAGAGGTTTGGAGATTGAGCGTCTTGCTCAGGGGCACTGTGACTGTATTTTGCCCGGCTCTCCGGACGACTGGAGGAAGTTAAACTCACAGATCTTCCAACCTTAAAAATGTCTTCATTACTCTCACTCACAGACAGCGACTCCATTCCACTATGTGAATCACTGTTCACTGTGTCACCAGGCTACTGCTGAATATGTCACTTTCTTATCCTGCCCATCAGCTGCTGCTGCTGCTGCTGCTGCTCGTAGCTCTTCTTTTTGAAACTGTAAAAGTGGCCTTAAGTGATGTAGCCAGAAAGTAAAGGCCATTACTGTCGCACTAAAACATTCATACAGTGAAACTATGTGCAACGCGTTTCCCTATAACAGAACATTGGGTTATGTGGAGGTCAGTATCTTATGGAAGACAGGAGTCGAATCACTGACCATCTGGTTATAGGACAGACACTCTCAATCCCGACCCACAACTACCTAAAACAGTGGTTCTCCACTGGCCTGGCTTCTGGACCCACCATGGCCCCTTAATATGTACATATCATATCAAAATCCATATTTCATGTAGTCGATATCATACTTGTCTTTCAAAAAAAACGGCATTCAGGATATATATTTATATATATATATATTTGGACAATCCAAATTCAGGAGGATGTTGAACTGATCCAGAAGATAAAAGATTTCCCATCCTATGACATCATGCTATCCTCCTGTGATGGTGTAACAGGAAGCAGATTATGAGTCAACTCACACATAACTCACACTCCATAACTTCCACAGCACACAGGAAGTCAAGAAGGCACAAACAGATCCCAAACAAAATATGTACTAACTTAAATAATACACTTCAATGGTATGATCAAGTGTATTATTAACTGCATTTAAAAGAGCAGTGTAGAATATAATTCAATGACGCATATTTTGTACAGCCCATAACATCCATCCAGCCTCTTTAACCATTTTTGAATGAACCAGGGAATAGGAGGAGTTAGGATTTGGCAAGATGGCGACCAGGGACACACCCACAATTTGCCTCAAAACCACTCCACTGAAACATACGGGTGTCATCACAGACACTACATCCATCTTTACATACAGTCTATGATATTACCTTCATGGAAGGGATCAATATTGCAATTTATACCTTTACCACTAGATGGCACTAAATGAAGCCAGTGAAGCAGATATTTAACCTTTTGATAATGTGAAAAATAGATGATTGAAATCATCATCCATGTTGTTCTCAACCCATAAGAGTGTCTCCTGTCTGTCATGTCACCAGCCCAAACGTTCAAATCTTAGTATTTAATCCGTCGCTCTCTTCCTCTTCCTCCCCCTCCTCCTCCTCCTCCTCCTCCTCCTCCACCTCCTCCTCTGCAGCTGCGGTGCCTCCACGGCTCTGAGTGCCCTCTGTTAGCAATCATTAGAGTTAATCGTTGGTCGTAATTCTCTTAATTGCGTCCTCATTTGTCTTCATGTCTTTCTTTAGCAGAGAGAGTTTAGATTGCTCTGACTGAAAAAGACAAGCTTAATCAATCCGCTTCTAAAGGTCTGCGGCAGCAGCACAGCCGTGTGTTTGTGGCGCCGCCATTACACATGTCGGCTTCTGTTAGGAACTCAACTGTTTTGTCGCTGATTGAGACGAGGCCCGGCGGGCAAACACGGGGATCAGGTAAACACATGCAGCTCTGTGCTGATGAGGGAAGCATCGTGCTATGTGAATGGCAGAGCTATTAAAAGTTTGTGAGAGTCACCTGAAGTGAGCGGGGTCAGCTTTGTTTCCACTCTAAATGTAAATGCTAATGATTACATTACACTTTAAATCACACGCGCCTCTGCCCATTAACTTCCTGCTCCCACGTATAAACCCAGACATGTGGGACAAGCTCTTATCAAAACTTGTTATTATGGAATTAAATTGATTTATCCAACTTTTGACTGAGGTCAGATACATTATAATGTGGTTTAAAATATCTCATTCACTCTTAATGTCTGTACTTTGTGATGATCAGGTGTTAATTGTAAATTTGACAATTCCATTCTCCTGTCAATCGTCATCATGCAGTTGCAGTTGGTGAGGACGAGAGGCAAACTGAGCACTGCAAAAGTGACGTGCGATGTGACACGATACACTCTGGTGGTAAAAAGTGGTAGGCAAAGAAGAAGACGGAGAAGAAGACGAAGAAGATGAAGAAGCCGAAGATTAGGAAGAGGAAGATAAAGAAGACGAAGAAGAAGATGAAGATGAAGGAGAAGAATAAGAAGAAGAGGAAGATGAAGAAGACGAAGAAGAAGATGAAGAAGAAGGACAAGAATAAGAAGATGAAGAAGACGAAGAAGAAGACGGCAATGAAGAAGACATAGAAGGAGAAGAAGAAGCTGAAGATGACGAGGAAGACGATGAAGAAGACACAGAAAAAGGAGAAGAAGATGAAGACAACGATGAAGATGAAGACAACGATGAAAATGAAGACGAAGAAGATGAAGATAAAGATAATGAAGACGAAGAAGAAAAACCTGATGTCATACTGACGTGGTCAACAGGTTGCATGCCATCACACTCCTGCTGTTGGTCAGCATGGCCCCAAGCAGCATGCGATTTCTGCAATAACTAATGTGCACATACCCTCAGTGATGCACATGCTGTGACCTCAACTCCTGTTACGCACTGAACACGTCTTCCATATGTCTTTATAAATAAAGTGATCAGGCATGTTCTTCGGGGAATATGTCTCTGTGAGGTGACCTCAGGCTGGAAGCAGAGGCAGGCAGAGAGATTAAGATTGAGATCACAGTTGGGGGTCCAACTGAGTGGTGGGTAAATGGTTCCTCAGGAGCCACTCGCACTCAGTGTGACTGCAGGGTGCAATGATTCTGCACGTGCTGACTCGAATGGAAGCAACAACCCATAGTTGCGTGCGTTTGTGCTTAGCATCAAGCCTGAGGACGGGGACGGGAGGGAGGTGGATACATGGTGGAGCAGCCGCTGTGTGTCTTTGATTTGTTTTCACTTGTCAGCTGTCGGGGATTGAAATGGAAGGCAGCGGGTCGGGTGAGGGGAACGTCCATTGATCTGGAAAATGGACCAGTTGATCATTCAGACAAAACACGGACTACGATCATGTGCAAGGGATACAAAAACTCCAAATAATAAAAAGACTGCATGAATGACTAATATTAGGATGTGAACCAACTACATTATTGACAAATGAGTCAAAAAACAATAAATCCAAGAGATCATTGCCTGGTTTTGTACGACCTATTTAAAAGAAAGGGTTAGAGTAAAAGTGAAGTTCATGAGTTGACTATTTAAGAAAATAAAATAATGAAAATGAAGGACTCAGGTTAATGTTGAACACAGATATTATTTTAGGCCTTTAACCAAATAAAAACATCTATTTGTATTTATATCACCTTTCTTGTTTTATTTATTTTTCCAATACCCCTAATCTAGTTCACTAATGTATATTTAAATGAGGAGGGGGTCCTCTCTATGGGGGCCGCCATGTTTTTACAGTTGTAGGTGGACTACCAGACGATTCAGTCAGTGCCCTGACCTTCTCCACTAGGTGGCACTGTGAGTTTGAGGAGGGAGAGAGAGGGGGAGAGAGAGAGAGAGAGAGAGAGAGAGAGAGAGAGAGAGGCTGATGCAACACACAGCACAAGCAATGGCTGCAACAAATGCAGATAAAAGTGAGGGAACCAGAGGAGGAGAACAACATGAGAAGAAAGTGACAGTGCAGAAGAAAAGGAGGCAGGAGAACAGGAGGACGCTTTGTCACCATCCACCTTTGTGACTCTCTGCAAATCAGGAGAAATGACTACGTGTGTGTGTGTGTGTGTGTGTGTGAGAGAGAGAGAGATAGAGAGAGAGAGAGCTTGTTCTTCCACTATAAGTCTTAATTTCACACACAGTGGATTTGGCAGAATGATGGTTGGCAGGGAGAACACACGCAACTTAGGGATACCCCTGATTCCACTTGAAGTACTGCTCTCTTCTTCTCCTGTCACCCTGTAATCCTCCCACCACTGTGCTCAAATGTAACAATAATACATAAATATAACACATCTGAAGTCTAGCCTACAGGGAGGAACGAGGTTCGACACGTGAACTGGGCACATCCCTCATTTCACTCACAGCTCCTCAGAGACAGGAAGCGAGGAGAAGCTTTCTTCAGTGTAACAAACGGGACAGAGCTCCTGTTTACTTCCTGCTGCCATCAGAGGACACTGCATCATCTGTCCCTGGAGGTCTACACTGTCAAACACTAAAACACTGACCATAAAAGGTGCAGGGTGTAAGATCTGGTGATGTCCAGAGGTGAAGTTGTGTGTTGTATCCATCACCTCACCCGAACCCTGCTGAGCATGTAGGAGAACCTATGATCATTAAAACTCAAAAGTTATTTAGTATATCCACTTCGGGTGACTGTAACAACATGTCAGCCCCCAGAGAGAGGACCCACTCCTCATGTAAATATACGTTAATGTGCTCATTTAAGGGTCCTGGAGAAAATACATTTATGAAAATGTCAGTATGTAATTGTTTTGTACTATTTTCAGAAGTGACTAAAATGACCGAACTCTTACACACTGCACCTTTAAACAACACAGTGGATGTTGATTCATTAAAAATGCCCCATGATGTCATCAGACCAAACTAAACAATCAATTAAGAAAACTCCGAATTCAAGGTTCTCATACAATTCTGTAAAGATTGAAAAGCTGTTCTATAATTCTGTTTTTCTTCTTTGTCTTTGTGTAAATTCCCCTACAAATGTAATTTATTCAAAAGCTTGTTTTCAATACAAAAAAAAGTTTTACTATATTGACTTGTGTCCACTTTAAAAAATAAATTCATGCTTACCTCTCTACAGGTCTACAGGTAAACAATTCAGCTTTGAAAGCAGAAAATGAAAGCTGCAAATTTAAACTTGGTTAAACTTGAATGTCCTGACATGTCTAATGTTCAAATGATTTCTGAAGCTGTGTTTTGAATGTAGTAGAACTGAGGGAATCGTATGAGCAGCTCCTCTCAGAGACTCAGCTCTCTTTTCTGGTGGAGCTTCTACATGCCCCCCCCCCGGGCTTTTCCATGCCCCCCCCCCCCCCCCGCCATGATTCAGATCTTTGCAGCTTCTCCTGCTCGGGTGTTTCACTGGAGAAGATTTTTTTGGGGGATTTCAGCGGACAACATATAACCTGGTGCAGCCTGGTTCACAGCTCGGTGGGGGTGGGGAAAGTTTTGCACGCTGTGATGAAATGGAACGACTTAACACATGTGCACCGAGATAGAACGTTCAACTTCCCCATTCAGAGTAAGCTGCATAATTAGGAGCTAAGTGAGCAGGAGCCTTTGATTCTAATCTTTCATTGGTTGCAGAGTGGATTTAGAAATATAGCCGGTAACCACCATCACAAAATGAGCTTCACAGAGAAGATGAGCAATGAGCTTCACAGGAAAAAAAACAAAAAAATGAAATGTTTGGCTGTAATCTGTTTTATCTCTTAGCAGCTTAATGTTAAAGGTGCAGTGTGCAGTTTTTCAGCGGTAACAAAACATAAATCGTATTGGAGTGCTTCAATCTGGCTCTCGAAAACATAAAAGAAGACTGGACAAGCAACTGAGAGTCATCCCGACTCGCTACCTGAGGAGACAGGTACACGAGCCATGACCGGCTCTACACCGGTGTCAGGATCGTGAGCAGGAAACCCAAGCGCAGAGGCGGAGATCGTAGTATAGTTCAAAAACAAGCAAGGTTCGGTGACTGGGAAATAAGACAAAAACAGGAGACAAAGTAATCCAAACAACAATTCAACAACAACGTGACAAGTGAATCACGAGGTGTGGGCAGTGGACTGAGAGGACACAAGTGTGAGATCATGACGGAGACTGTGAGGGAAGGAGGGGTGACGCAAGACAAGGAGTGGGGATGAGAAACAGGTGAGGACGCAGACACGGGGGACAGTGATCAGGATAATCAGGGGAGTGAGAGCAGGAGGAAGTAACCATGACACACACACACACACACACACACACACACACACACACACACAGATCAGGGCTTCACAATAAAACACCGGCAACAACACGAGGGCATGAAAGTAACGGGACATGACAACCGGACGTGGACACGACAAGGCCAAATGGACGCGGGACCAACCACAACAGAAAACATTGGAAACGTTGGACTGGCCTGCTCATGGTGGAAATCTGTGATGAAAGAAAACAAGTAAACTGACGCTGACATCACACTTTCCTGTCGAACAAGTAAGTTCTCTTTCCAGATGAGAGCAGGTTGTTGTTAGCATGGAGGCTCACGTGTGTGCACCATAGACTGTATACAGATGCAGGTGTGTACACGACCAACACAAGTAACTATTCACAGGATAGAGACGGATTAGCTCAGGTGATGTAACCCAGATAAACCCACTCCTCCTGGAACATGTCACTAAAACATACCACTTGTAAAAGGCACCATACTGCTGCTTTGATAGCCCAGCGTGTATGAGTTGGAATGGTTCATTTCCAATACATTCAGTGCTGAACACGTTGGTTTAGAACACATGTCCTTCTACAGTAGACTTTGTTCTGATGTGGCATAAGAAAACATTGTTTATTTCTTGTGTCTCTTATACATTTTATTCAAAACCAATCTGTACAGACCCATTTACTTTGTTTCTTTGTATTGTTTTCTGAGGTGATGGTGGGTCCCGAACCCACTGACCTATTCCTCACTTGTTATGATAAGATAGATAGATTCAACCACTTCTACATGTTTGGATCATGTACAGAGTAAAGAGTGCAACAGAGTGGATGGATTCGTTTTCACTCTGAGGCTGGACGCTTCAGTTCTGTCTCATATTAGTGCTTCACTCGCATGTATTGTTTTCGTGAACTGCTGACTCATCTGTCTGTTTTTCAAATGCATGTCTCTAACTCTCTTGATTTTATTAACTTCCAAAGGAAGTGCAGTATCCCAAGTATATCAATAACCGTGTCTTCTAAGAGCATGTTTTATTTGTTTTTGCTGCAAAGCCTTACACCGAATGTAATTACATTTATTTCTGAAGGTTGCTGATCTGAATATGAAATGCATTGAAATATAGCTCAATTGTACTGGGGAAAAAAAAAAAACAACAATTGTGCAAACAACAATACCACTTATCAAGCATAACTGTGTTAACAGAACAATGATTTCATTAATTGTAAAAAAAAAGGTTTGTTACTCTTACTACTACAACTACAAGTACTACTCATCTACTACTACCACTACTTCTACTACCACTACGAGTACGACTAATAATACTAAAAATAGTAATTTGCATTTATCCACTTCCCTCCTCCCTCCACTCAGCTTTCAGTCTTGTTTCTTCTCCTGCAAAGTGATTTTAACTGCTGCTCTACAGTTCGAGTTCTGTTGACAGATCTTCTGCTGATTTGAGACTTAAGACCTTTATTTAGTAAATTGAGAATCTGTATAAAAGTTGCCTCTGTGACTTTGACAGGCCAAAGCTGTTGGTTTTAATCTATTTGTCCGTGCTTTGGCTCCAGTTGATGGTGTTTGCTCAAAGTGTTTGAGACCTCACCCTCAGGAACCTTTACTCTCACCATTATTCGTCTCCCTCTTCATCTTAATAACAATTTGACCGGTAACACTTTCATTCAGTCTGATAACATTTTCTACACAAACTCATTTCCACTTTGTAAGAAATGATCAGGAGGAAACCTCAGCGTTTAAAAAAATGTTGAGTAAGAGTTGAGTTGCTCTAATCAGCCCCATGAACCAGTTGATCAGTGTCAGCTGAACATTTGCCAAAGTGGTGCAGGCACAAAGCTTCGATAAATACACGTCACAATTGAAATTCAAATCAATCAAATGCATGTAAATATGTTTTATGAATACATACTCTTAAATATTCAGATATAATAAAATGTGCAAACATTTAAGTAATTACCCAGAGACAACTTTATGCACAGCAAGTCAAAATCTATGTTCCTCTCTTCCATAGCACGTGACAGATGGTTGACTCTACTGAAGTCTGCATAAATTAAAAGGCATCAGACGGCAGCTGGTGGACATACACAGCAATGAAAGGCAGAGATGAACCATCTGAAATACACCGCAGATTTAAATGCAGGACTATCACCCACTGTATATCTGTCAAGTCAAACCAACCAATGGCTCCTTATAGTTCTTCTATATCATCTTAATTATCATTAGTGCTTTGCCATTGCTGCCTGCTCTAGTTGCAGTGAATACTTCTGTGCCTGCTCTACTTCATTTTTTGATACAATGGACATTTATCTTTTCACAAACATCTCCCTTCTATTGAGATATCAGACGTCAGTAATTAATGAAGAGTATCAACAGGAAACAAAGTATCCTTTTACATTGACATAATATATTTGATATATTTTCTTCCTTTTTATTTCTCCCTGCTCTCAACAAAAGAATCACTCAACCCAAACCTCAGAAACCTGCAACTACAACATCGATCAACAAATATACAAACATGTGTTTTCTGTTATTCTGCCTATTACATGTGACTCAGTGTCAGGTGGTGATCTAAGAGAGTAACTGATGTGGACATGCACAAATCTAAGATGCATTACAAAGACCAAAAAGTGGCGGTTCATGGGGGGGGGCGGGGGGGGGGGGGGGGGGGGGGGGGGGGGGGGGGGGGGGTCATCTTTACTTGTGACCTTCACTAATTGGATGGTGGGTGCTGTCAATCACATAGTTTCAATGCCCTAATGCATCATGTGCTTTATCATACTGTTTGGAAGAGGACTAAACCAGTTTGATATCTGCATCTTTCTTTGGCCTCTGAGTTCATAAGACAAAGCAGATTTCAGGTTTTCATACATAATTGTGTAAATTCAAAACAAGATCTACTCTGCGGATTGTTTCAGGGAGATAACAACAACAGGACCTTCAGCTGTGGACAACAAGAGGAGACTCCATGTTCTGAACATCTGATTCTAGAGTGGACCACAGTTCAAAAATATGTTGAAGACATTTCAATAGGTCTCTAGCTCTATCTTTACCCTTTAATAGTCATCGTATCCAATCACTGTAAATTCTTTGGGAGATTATAAAATCTTTTAATCTAAGTTGGTCATTTATCCACATTTATGGAACCACTCTGTCTCACCTCTGAGCTGCTGTGGTCCCATCATGCTCTGAGATGCATGAAGATGATGAGCCACCTCCTAAAAACCCAGATTGGCCCTCCCACTTTTACACATCCACTATCTCCATAAAGGAGCGGTGACAAAGCAGCTTTACTGCCCAGATGTCATCGTACAGATGAGGGAAGGTGTGAGTTGATAGAACCTGATTGTGATCTTATCTTACAGTATCAATCATCAGTCAGGGCTTGGAAACATTCAGAGGCTCATAAGCTTTATGAGCAGCTGGTACTTTTTATGTTGCCCTGAGTTTGACCTCAGGCTTCTACATCTTTTTAAACCAAGTTCCTTTCATGCTGATTTCCTTCTCTGAACCACAGGACAATACATAATTGTTTAGAAATGGATTCACAGGTAATGTGTCACTGCAATGTTCTCATAGGAGAGGCTGCTGGGATTTGTGGAAGTATAAATGTAAATCAGATATACAAAACATATGATGGACTATACTATGACTTGGTATATAAAGTAAATTTGACTGTATCGTGCAGAGATGAATTCTAAATAAAAAAAAAAGTTCTGCACATGGCTTCCAGTAAAGCTACAATAAACAATAAAAAATACTACAACCAGGCACATTAGGGATGGTCACCGCACGACTCACCCCTTATGAAAACAAAATAAAATATATTTCTAATATTCATCTAAACTGTGATTATGAGCAGTCTGAGTGATGAGGAAGTGTTGCATGGAATATAGGTAAAACAAAACATTTAATTTGTGTTATTTTTTAAGTGGTCTCTCGGTTATATCTATAAATAAGGTCTGTGCTAAACAAATTCCTACAAGGTTTAAACATTTTATAGAATATAAACATAATTCAGTAATTAGCCCGTTCTGGTGGTTGTAATATTACGGTTAGAGTTAACAATGGTTAACATTAGTTCTTCACCTCCAGTGATTGTTTTCAGCTGTTGCCAATCATCCAAATTTCCTCTGACTTCTGTTGAAGGAACCAGAGCAATGAGTAAAAAAAATACTATATACATATATATATATATATATATATATATATATATATATACACACACACACACACACACACACACACACACATTTCAGAATTTGGGTAATTTATAGTGGAGCACTTGATTAAATATACAGTAAATTGTAGTTCAGCATGACTATAACTTTTTTGTCTGTATTTCTTTCAGTTGCTCCTTTGTCTTTTAGAGAATCCTGACATTTAGATAAATGGCTGCTGATATTAAATAAGGGCTGCCTTATTAAAGCCACCTCAAATTCAGATTTTATTACATCTTTCAGTGAAACCAATAAAACAAAACAAAAGTTAAACAAAATCACATCCTGGATGAAAAATATCATAAACTTCTAATTTTACGAGTTCACTTCTGACTCTTCAATCTTCCCTGACACTGTCGCTATGAAAGCTGATATTAAGTCTGATATATTAAAAGGCTCTGCAACATGTGAGGAAGGATGAAATTATTACATAGCCAGCTCAAACTTATTCTGCAAGAGTGATTCCAATCATCGCACTCCGTTTTCCTTTCACGTTTTCTGACATTCAATCTGCTGCTGAACCTGAACTGTACTTAATGTTTTTCTCCCAACTCAATTTTGCAGCTCATTCTTTCATCCTGTCAAGATCTAGCCTCCACTCTGCCACGCTGCTCTGTAATTGGACCCAGATCCGTCCCTGCAGGCCCTCACAGGGCTGCTGCTGTTGCTGCTGCTGCTGCTGCTGCTGCTGCTGCTGTTACTACTGCAGGGAGCCGGTCAATATTTGGATTGAGGATAATCCCTGTAATACATTTTATGCTACATAGAATAAATTGATATTCAGAAATGAGTCCCTGTGTGAATCCTTTGAAGTGCTTGTATTGAGAGTTGATACACACAATAACACCTCCAAATACCCTGCATTTCTAAGAGAGTGTTAGTGTGTGTGTCTGTGTGTTTGATAGTGATGAAACTAAATTGTTTGTACATATTTGTATAAGGATCCTTCCTCTTGTGTTTGCAAACTGTGACACCTCCATGTTCCTCCAGGTTGCCATGGTAACCTTATTGACTTTGGCAACATCTGAACTGTCAGAGAGTCCGAGGGAGGCCAGCAGTGTTGTGACCCCTGACTCTTTTATTAAATTCTACTTGTCTTATGCTAAAGAGGAAACATACAGATTTCTCAAGAAGCTGTCTTCAGGCATGTGCTGAACTCTGGAGAAGATCCTCCGGACAAAGAGAGGAGCTGGACTTTCTGAACTTTGCCTCCAACTACAACTAAATAGATGTGGAAATGAAAACAAAAAAGTTGGAAAAAAGTTGCAGGAAGTCTAACATTCCACCTTTTCCTGCACATCAGTTAAAATCTTGTTAATTGCATTTATATATATCACCTCACATCTATTAGCACTGACCAGACATGAATTGGAGAGATAATGGAGAGGTAATTCACAAAACTTTGTGCACTGTAGTTCAATTATTGCAGATGGCCTATCAGTATATTTGGGCATGGTGGAATTCAA
>JAFBJT010111982.1:23290-120857 GCA_016785325.1 Chascanopsetta lugubris | reverse complement strand
CAGAACCCATAAGTATGCAAGGATCCACAGTCTCCTGTGAGTGTACTCTCACCAGTGCTGCAGCTCTACACTGCAGTCCTCGTGTAGGCGCATTCATTACTGTCTGGTTTGACCGGGCTACTAAACAAGACAAGTAGAGGCTACAATGGATGGTTAAAGCTGCTGAAAAGGCCATTAGTGGGGACCTGCACACTATCCAGGCCCTGTAGAACTACAGAGTCAGGAAGTGTACAGAAGCATTAGTGCACACTTCTCATGCCTTAACAACGGGTCCTGCAGTGTGGTTGGGGGATACAGAGCAGTGGGTGACAAAACAGCCAAGACCATGTCAACAATCAGATGAACTTTTAATCAGACATACCTTAGAGCAGGTGTGTCAAATTAATTTCACATCAGCATTATGGTTGCTGTCAAGGGGTAGGTTTTTTTGTTTTTGTTTTTTTATATTAGGACCAAATGTAATTACTACTTAACATATTGTAAAATAACTGTCTTCATACTTGTTTATCATTCATTTAAGTAACAAATGTTGTATATGTATTTACATACATGTGATAATGTAAACACACTGAATATATTGCTACACATGGGCATGTGTAATTCACTAGAGTTCATGACCAATGTACTGTATGCTTTAGACCGCATCTGTCAAACTTGTGTCAAAATGTGGCCCACAAGATAATTGTATGTGACCCGCCAGAGCTTACAGGCATATGATTGTCTAAAAATAAAAGTCAAAGGAAATGCATAAAAGGGAGTAATCGCATTTGACCCCTGCTTTTCAATTTTATTTTGACTTTTTCATTTTTAATGATCTTGCGGGCCATGAGTTTGACTCATCTGCCTGAGTGAATTTAACCATTATTACTAAATATGTATGTATACACAGATGCAAAGTAGCATGTCTTAATAGCATGCTGTGAATGAAAAAAGAAAATGTACATATGGTATCCACATTACCATCTGCAGTATGTATTAATAATTTCCATTTATATGTATTTCCAGCTCCAACTTTACATGTGTTTCCTAATCATAGGGTAATAGGGTCATGTATGTCCATTGTCATTTTTTCATGCTGGATTGTACATACTACCCATATGGTCATGTTTTTAATCTTTGTTATCCTATTTCTCTCTCAGAGAATGTCAGAGTGTAATTACACTAGTAACCGGAGTCATATTTCTACGGCTCACAAACACCTGGCCCATAAAACAGATTTTGAATTTCCTCACATTCAGTTTTTAAGAGTCATTTAGCTTGAAAAGCTCCATGAAATGCTGACTAAAACCGTGTATTCTGGAGATGAGTATGGGCGCTCAAAAGCATGGTAATTTTTTTTCTTTTGTGTAACTCCATTACAAATTCCACACAGGTAAAGGAGGAGTGCTTAACAACTCGTGACAGCTCTGATGTTGGAAGTGTGGACAAAGTTGAGAGACAAAACTGAACAGTGAATATATTTTTTGTCAAGTTTATGACCGATTTATTGGTAAATGTTGTCTCAATAATTAAGCAGCCCGTTTCATCACCAAGCCCTTCTCTGATTACTGCGTGACATTTCCTTGAGGAGTCACCAGTCTATTCTCGTCTCATGCCAAAACCGTCTTTCTACACACGCACAAAGGAGATGTTTTCCTTTTGTCGCGACAGACAAGGAAACAGTCTGAATGCTCATGTTCACTTCATTTTCAGCTGTTCCACAAAACCAATGCATCCGATTTTCCTGATGGACTTTTGCCCTCAATGTTCTATAGATTTTGACTTTGTTAATAGGAGACACACTAACCAGCCGCAGTCTGTAGAATTCCCAATTTGTGTAGAAAATGTATTTTATTTGCTTTTAATACTATCTTAAGTAAACTAAATTAAATGTACCTAGCATTTCCACCAGACGAGGACGTCCAATAAGGTATTTAGGGTCACCTTGCAGAGTTACCTCTCATCAATCAAAGTTTATTGTTTCTCTCTCCTGACATTCAGCCATCAATGCAGCACCATGATCAATCACTAACCCATGTCTAACTCTAGCCCCAACAACTGGACACCCAGGACCAACTGTCCAATCAGATGCCCCAGCTACGTGCCCCTTTTTTTCATACTAGAGACTCTATAGGAGAGAGTATAATTTTAAGAGGGCCTGGGTGGGATTTGAACCAGTTACCTTTGCTTCCAAAAGCGACTGCTCTAACCACTTAGCACATTTAGGTGATTATAAATTGATGAACATGTCAGTATGCAATTGTTTCGTAATATTTTTACAAAAAATGACCAGAATCGTGCACACTGCACCTTTAATGTAAATAACAGCTTATTAAAGGTTAATGAAAATAAATTGTAAATTCAGATGTTCATGCAATCAAAAGAAAAAAAAGGAAAACAAATCATTGATATCATATTCATATTTATGCCAATTGATCTGTAAATGTTTAATGTAAGATGTAAACACTGAACCTTAGGTTTCTTGTTTCCGTATACAAGTCTTTCTTAAATGGCTTGGATTTATATTCAGTTTAATTTCAATACACCAAACTCAGAGTTTTCTTTAAACTATGGCTTATCTCACTTGGACGTAATTCCAGTGCATCGGTTTAATTCTCACAATCTTTTCTTCAGGGGTCTTATTGACATCATCCAGGATCTTCTACATCCTCTCATTTGATTAAGATGTTAGCTCCTGGCTAATCCCGCCTTTGATCTTCAACGTCCGCATTGTACTTGGGCCAGGAAAACTTGGATGAGCTACCATCAGCCATTGATTATCTTACACCTGCAAAGCTGTGTTGTAGACATACACTGAAAATGATCAACAAGGCTTCAGAGAGTCCACACTGAGAGAGTTTACACTGTATCAATAGCATCCTCTGTGTCTTGTGGACTGCACACAGCCTTACCTGCAGCCATGGCTGTTCCAGGACAACTTATCATTTGATCATACATCATATCCTCCGACAGTGCTGTGTAGTCTGGATGCAACCTGGGCAGAATGCATGCTCATATATCACCACGAGTGATAACCAGCGATAGCTGCTGTGAGAGGTAACACTCAGATTTGAATAATGTAGTCACAGGAGGTGCATGATTATCATGCCAAGTACGGACAAATAACAACATAATCTCACAAAATCTATTCTTTAGTATCATGTAAACAGACCATGCAGTGGCTCTATCATGACCCCAAAGAGGCAGAGCTTTAGTGGACCGTCGTCTGTACATAGAGTTGCTGCATGACTGACAATTCCCTGGGAGAGTCAGCATACTAACGCAGTGGGATGGAAAGCTCTCCGCACACAGCTCTTGCAACAGCACTGCCATGTATTCGGAGCAGGACAATTCCAATGACCAACATGAATTATGAAAATGACTTTTGGTGTAGTACAGAGGCTACTGCAGCTACTCTACCCATCTGCATCATGTGCCGGGTGATAACTGCTCTGACAGGGCTTCGATTAAAGGTGCAGGTGTGTAGGATTTGTGTGGTGATTTTTGTCACTTAAGAATACAAAAATATTACAAATTACATCCTGACATTTTCATGAATTCATAAACATCTAAATGTATTATTTTTCTTCCATTGCCCTTAAATGAGCCCATTAATATATATTTAAATGAGGAGCGGGTCCTCCCTAAGGGAGCTGCCATGTTTTTATAGTAGCCCAGAGTGAACATACTAAACATCTTTTGAGTTTTAATGGCAACTGAAGTCTATTATCGGTTCACCTGCATGTTCAGAAGGGTAAAGGTGAGGTGATGGATACAACACCTTCAGCAGTAGATGTCACCAAATCTTATACACTGCACCTATAAAGGGTAATGGAAAAAAAGAATACATTTAGGTGATTATAAATTCATGAAAATGTCAGTATGAAATTGTAATATTTTTAGTAGTGACAAAAATGAAATAAAATAATTTAATGTACAGCATAATTATTAAAGAAAAATCACAACATTTCCATCCCTAAATACTGACTTGATGAGAAACGCAAAGCACAGTAGGCTGCAGGGGGTCATCATGTTGGCTTTTGAGGCCAGCGGGGTTCCGCAGTCCCCTGTTGCTCCTCACTGATTTACTGCTTTACCCCACTTGTATCTGATTGACTTTTAGAGGCTTTGGCATCAAGTTGAAAGGATGCACACATTTTATTTGAAATTTGTCGAAGCCACCGATGATAATATTGTCTGCCATGGTATATACTGAATATTGGCTAATGTATGGGAGTAATAGTATGTGTGTATGTGTGAGTATGTGAGTGTGTGTGTGAAGGGGGGGGGGGCTATCTGGTGGGCCCTGTATTCCAGTTGATTGAATGAAGACCACATCTGCACTTAAGTGCCGTGTAGTGTATTAAAAGGACATAAAACTGCAACATAAATGTTTTATTACTTTACAATAACATCAATGGACAGGACATACACTGCATTATCAGATAATAAAATTAAAATTTAATGAAGTAATGGCTAAATGAGGTCATGCACACATATAGTGGAGTGGTCTGGGCCTCTCTACGACCTCTCTACGGCATGTTTGGCAGAAATGCGGAGAGGTGATATTCTTTCTTAACAAATTGGGTGTATTCACTGCATTTTTGCACCATGTAAATGTGGCTGGTGATGAGCTATGTTGGGGCAATCAAGTGCAAGGGAGCCACAGCAATAACAACAACAAAGTGGGAATGCAGTGAGAGACAGGAAGGGAGAAAAAAACAAAACAGCAAATGCACAACAAGAGTGCACATGGCTGTCACTTTTTTCTTTAATGAAAGTGGCTGCTCACGCCATCTGTTTTTCTCAGTGCCTGTGGTGGCTGCATGTTTTGAACAGTCTCTAGCCTGGAGATGAGGTATAGGCATCAAAGAAGACACTTCATCAAGATGAGTGACAAGTGCTGAGGCCTTGCAACATGACCATCTGAGACAGAGTAACCCAAAGGTGAAATATTTAAAAGAAAGAAAAAAGCAAGAACATATGATTGCTTGAAAGGTCAACAGTGTGACATGTAGATCACACTATTGGCAACAAGTATGAAATAATCATGACAACATTTTTATTAATGTGTTGATCATGGATGTATAAATTATTACCCCTTGCATAAGCAGGGAAGCTGTCATGCTGCTCCATCATGTTTTAAAGTAACACAGAATGGACCTTGTAAAGGTGCAGTGTGCAAGATGTGTTGACATCTAGAGATGAAGTTGCATATTGTATCCATCACCTCACCCTCACCCCTCTGAACATGCAGGAGAACATATGGTCGACTTCAGTTGCCATTAAAACTCAAAGGGTGTTTAGTACGTCCACTCTGGGTGACTGTACAAACATGGCGGCCCCCACAAAGAGGACCCGCTCCTCATGTAAATATACATGATTCGGGTCACGTAAAAAAAAAAAAAATATACGTTTAGGTGTTCATAAATTCCTGAAAATGTCAATATGTAATTGTTTTGTAAATTTCAACACAAGTGTCAAACATGGCAGCATCTCACCTTTAAGGATGAAAAGGTATGCTATGGAAAATACCGTCAGGGATGGATATTAAAAATCTTGGTATCCCTGGGCCTATTTTAAACCCCAAAACTAGGCAACGATAATGATCAGACTGCATAATGCTCTGATGTTTGTGTCTGTCATTTCCTTACTAGCCACAAAGCAGAGCTGCTTCTAAAGAGAATGTTGCAGGGGCAAGTCAAGATAAGCAAAAGTGAAATGGCAACCAAATAATGCACAACGACTGATGCATCCATATTGTGGTTCTGTATTTCTAAAAGAAAAAAAAAAGAAAAAAAATCTCAAAAACAAAAGAGCGAAGTGTCTAATTAGAGCAGGAATGCAGAAACAAGCTGCATCGTCATGCACTATTCTGATAGAATTGCTCCGCTTTTGGCTCAAGAACAAGGACTGTTTAGAGATGCCTCACATCAGAAAAGTAGGTTTAAAGGGAATGTGGAGAGCCAGGAATTTTCAAAAGTGGTGAAATATGCACTCAGATGTAAAAAAAAAACAAAATAAAACACTGTCATGTCCTTGTAAGAATGCATTAATGTCTTAGTATAATAGTGGAGAAAAATTGTTGGTGCATCACCTCGAATGAGTAACATGGCTGTGAATCTAAGCATGACAAATTCCAGTGATTTTTACTTAGCTGTAGGCATGCTGGATATCGACTGCATGATATACAATGTTAACACAAAACTGCAAATTAAGAATTGATCCCTACACTAGGAGGATATTTCCATTTGTAAATGAATGAAACAAATGCAAACACGCTCAAACAAAACAAAACAAAAAAACAATATACTCCCACACTATATATTGTAGAGGGAATTTCCACTTTCACAGCCGATTTTCGTAAGGTCCTTTCACGGCAGAGGATTCAAACGTATCCTCACCCAACAGCGAGAAAGCCTTACAGCTAAAGCAGCTTCATTCTACTGTCACTCACTGGAAATAAGGAAATGCATGTCAGGTCCATACAGTACAACCCAGTCCCTCAAGTGTCATCCATCATTGAAGGGCAGAACACTAGTTAGAGAGAGGTTCAGCGGCTCTCGGTCCCCATCACACTATGATGGAGAGATGACCCCCGGGGCCTTTCTCTGATGCCGGCTTGAGCTGCCTGACCAACTGAGGGTTGAACTGGATCTGGCCCCAAGCCAGCATCCGCAGCCCAATGCCCATGCACCGCTCTACCTGCTCTACGAATCACATCTGGGGTGAGACTGGGTAAGACCCACTGAGAGCAGCAGAGCCCCACCGCCACTTTCTATTTCTGCCTCTATTAAAGTTGCAGCTCCGGATCTCATGGACCCTGGTGAGTGGACACTCTGCTTAAGGGAGCATCTTTCATGGCCACGAATGACACGGTGCTAATTGAGAAATTCTTCTTTCCCTGGCGTCTTTATAAAACCCATTTTTTCAAGGCCAGCGCTTCTCACATTACCACCTCCAAACCTGCTGCTTCAGCACGCTGTTGCCTAGAATCACTGGCGTGGCAAGAGTGGGCTGCACAATTTTTTGCCTAAGTACATAGAGCCATCCACTTTTGTCAGAGTAATACATGAGCACATCTAAGGCTTAGGGATACTGGCTTAGGCACACTGGCTCGCTCCATTCATTTTACAAGCTTAGTGCTAAAACGGGAGATTGTGGTAGACATGGCGTTAAAAGCACTATCTATGGACCCTACTGTGCGCTTATATATGTGAGTACTTTTCTTTCTGGGTATAATTCAGAACACTCATCTGGGTTTTTGTACATGCAGATCAAGCCGAGTGGCGAGGGACAAGGGAACCCATCCCTAGGAAGTGTTACTCAACTCTTGCAATGACTTTTTTATGATTTTCGCTCCCCTCTTATTCAAATGATTTATACATTTAGATTTGTGTTGTATTATTAAGCATTGAGACTTGTTTTTTCCTGCTCAATACCCAAATATATATCCAACTGTAGTGCTCAAGCCGGGGTGTGATAAAACCAGAAATCAGTGCAGGCTACCAGTCAGTTGGACGTAATGATGAAAGTACAGTGAAATCCCTTTTATGTGTAAAGGAAGGTGATATGAAATTGAATGCAAGAGGCAGATTTATAGAGATAATGGAGAGTCCGCTCCGCTTCCATTCAGAATTCACACCAAGCGGCAGGATAAGACGACCTGAAAGACAATAAGCCCACTCCATACGGCGCTGTGGTTAATGGCTTGAGCTTCGGAACCATGTCTCTCTGTTCAAAGGTCCTGCTGCAGCTGAAATCACTCAACATGATTTTTTTTGTTTGAATGTGTATCGCAATTGTTGGTGATCACACGGGCGAGAGCACATTTTTGGATTCAAATTGTTCCAGGGCAAATCCATACGTGTTCAACTGTGACAGGCTGACACATCATCAGTTCCATTTTGGATCCAGCCGCATTGTCCCATAAAGCCACTACCGCGCTTGTAATCCATCGGGCGTAGTGTGGAAGCCCTAATTCAGGTTACAGCATTTCATTCTGCTCCAGTTAGGCTCTTTCCAATGACCTATTTGCACCCAAAATGAAATTACAAACAATCTCCATGATGGAGGGGCAGCCACAGCAGCTGATGTTGGACGGGCATAATGTGTGCGCTAGAATGAGCCCAGGATATAGGAGGATTACTCATGACAACTCGCCTCAGGGGACCACTTGTAGGGCCTCTCTCTCTCCCACAGACGCCTCCACAAAACTGCCAGTCCCATGACCTGTCCCTTCCCCGGGTGGCAGCAGGAGCTGGCACTCGGGCGTGCTGGGCTGCTACAGTGCTGGCATGGTCTGTTCCCGCTCAAAAGTACAAACAGGCAGGGACCCTGACAAGGCACATTGACATCTGCTTGAGGAAACCCACACCCAAGCATCAACATGCAGTATTGAAGCCTGGGCAGGGGCCCAACAGACACTCGTGGGACAAACAAGCCCCATTAGGCTCACAATATGACTCTCGGCTTCTGAAGCCGCTTTCCTAACATCTTTTCATAGTTTGAAATATTTCTTGCACTGAGTATTCATGGGAAACTCGTGAGTATGCTTGAAATGGTCGTGCCATGTTAGATACCAATACGGCAGAGGCTGAAATGAGAGGGAAACTCAGAACTGGGGTTCCAAAGGATAAACACTGCATGCATCATCTAAAAGATTTGAAGCAAGAATAAACAACGGCATTACTAAAGATCTTCATTATCACGTAAAGCCACATTTACTCAGTTTCGTCTCACCCTCTATAGCCCATATGGTGGTTAGTATGAACTGAGGGAGGCAGAGGGAGGCCTCACACTGGGCCACTGGCCACATCAAAATTCCTCCATCTGTGGCTAGTTGAGTGTGAGTACTGAGTGTGTGTGTGTGTGTGTGTGTGTGTGTGTGTGTGTGTGTGTGTATGTGTATGTGTTTGTGTGTGTGTGTGTGAATGTGTTTGCGCGCCGGTATCTGTCTTCAATCCACCTGTGTCCTATCAGCGCTGGCCCCTCATATCACAACCAAGATACCCAACCACTGAACCCAAGAAGAGTGATTATTGTCCAGGTTGGACTGGACATGACAGGAGTGCCAGTCAAATGTGTGTCCCGAGAAGAGGCCTATCATCAGTCCCAGCTGAATCTTACCCCCGGCCCAGGGGCAGCTGGATGTTAAAGCGTTTGAGAGTGCCGGGGCAAAAAAACACACACAGTGGTTTAGGAAAACATGTACAAAAAAGCTAAGAAGTATACAGTTTTTTTCAGTGGTGATAAAAAAATAAATGTTTTGATGTGATTATAACAGTAATAGTTTTTTTTTTTTTCTGACGAGATTCTCGGTTTTATACGTGTGGTTCTCTCAGGCAACATCCCTGTGGTCCTGTGTGTTTGCCCACATCTGTTGGTAGCCTTGCATGTTGCAGCTGAATACCCTCACCGCAACATGCAGCTTTACCACTAGATGTCGCCAAATCTTACACACTGCACCTTTAAAAATCCTGGGGGTGTTTTATTTGTTTGACCATTCTGGGCTATTGTAAAAACAAGGTTGTACATAGCATTATAGCCATATTTTACAATAGCCCAGATTGGACATACTAAGCATCTTTTGAGCTTGAATGGCAACCCATGGCCACCATAGGTTCTCCTGCATGCTCGGATGGGAGGTGAGCTGATGGATATAACATGCAACTTCAACTGTAGATGTCACCAAATCTTGCACACTGTACCTTTATTGAACATTTTTCTTACAAAACATTATGAAGAACCTTCAGCATGAACCGTTTGTTTACCACTACTTTTTGAAAGAAATTGCAGTTCAAGTCTTTTCTGAAATGTAAAAAAGTAATCTCGCTTGGCCAGATTGGACCCTCTGGCGGGCAGTTCTTGGCCCACAGGCTGTATGTTTGACCACTTGTTTAAATATAAAAAGGGCCCATGCCAGGGTAATGACGATAGCATTCACTCATGTGACTTCATACTCTAAAAACACAAGCACAATTGCTTCACACCACCTCTGCCAACAGATATACAAAAAGTTTCTTTGAATAGTTAGTTCAGTACAAACTGAAAAAATGCAAAAATGCGAGGACAACAACCAAAGTTTTGGGGTCCCAGGTTTACAAAACTCTATTTTCCAGTGGCCATAGAGGCAAACCAACTTTTTGATGGCACAAATCAAAAGTTTTTCTTCTTCCAAACACAAACAATTCTACTTTGTTTGAAGGTGTTTCGGGACCAAACATCATCTTAGCGACACAAACAAAAGAGAGAGAGAGAGAGAGAGAGAGAGAGAGAGAGAGAGAGAGATTCACCTCTGCCCTTTACTCTCCACATAGATTGATTTCCTGCGACCAGCCTCTGCCTCAGATATGACTGGTTACATCAGAAGCAGAAACTAACATCACCCTATTGCAGACAAGATTCTGCATGGTGAATACATTTATATGGAGGACAAGGCATAAACGATTACTTATTTTTATTTTGGTAACCATATTTGTAAATGGTTATAAACAAACAACTTTGATACGACCACAAATCACATCATCACACATCATGGGCGAAGTGGGAGACACAGAGGATGGACAGATGGGACAAAGCAGCCTCCTTCTGATTTCACTGCGGACGACAAATCATGCATCTTGACGTCGAGCAGACACAAGATAAGCAGTTTTCATGCTGTCTACAGCAATCAATTTAAAGAGAATTACTGAGCTCCGTGATTATGATGAGAGTCTATTAAAGTAAAATAGCACTGTAATCAAAATGATTTAGCGATTCGGGGTGTGGCACAACACCAGCAAATGGGAACAAATATGTGCACGCACACATGCATATCAAACACACAGTCACATCTCCAAATGACACTAGTCTAAATTCATTTTGGGGAGACAAAACCCATTTCAGCCACATCTGAACCTAAAATAATAAATATAAACCTTATCTCAACTTACAGGTGCAGTGTGTAAGATTTTGGTCATTTTTGTCACATCTTGGTAGAAAAGAAATATTACACAACAATTGCATACTGACATTTTCATAATCACCTAATTATTATACGTTTTATAAAGCGGAGACAATTAGACAGAGTGGGTAAACGTAACCTCTACACTACCTCGGCTACATCTATGACAAATTGTTATCTTAACTACTTATTGATACCTGCTATTTCATTTTCACACACCGATGTGTTTGTTTTGATTTTGTTTTCCCCAAATGTATAATGCACAAATATACTGCCATTATGAGATGTACATATATAAATGATTGTACAACATGATACGTTGATATTCGTTTCACTTTATTATTCTTATTTGTATTATTTTCTTTATATTTGTTGAAAACGAGCACTAACACTATGTTTGTAAATTTGATTGATTGATTGAACACGATGTTCACTGGATGTGCATATGGCTCAATAAAACACATTGAAATTTTTTAAATTTTTTTATTACCATTACCCTTAAATGAGCCCATTAATGTATATAGAGCGGGTCCCCTCTACGGGGCTGCCATGTTTTTACAATAGCCCAGAGTGGACATACTGACCATCGTATGAGTTTTAATGACAACTGAGGACTACCATAGGTTCTCCTGCATACTCAAAAGGTTGAGGGTGAAGTGATGGATACAACATGCAACTTCACCACTAGATGTCACCAAATCTTACACACTACACCTTTAATATTACAACATATCTACATACACATATGTATACTTATTTTGTTTTTTTCTCTTTATAATTGGATTTAGTTCCCCACAACCTATGTACGAACCAATGTATGAATCACCCATGATCACATGTGCCCACACGCACATGCATGCCCCCGCTGGATAAACATTCCTGATGAGATTAACAAACAGTTGAGCAATGCTCCACGAATGAACATGCGAGTGGAAAAATACACACGGGGAAACTGAAATGGAGTGCATTCTAACATTGCCTGAAGTTAAGAATAAAAAAAAAATGGAGAAGGGTGATGAGGGAGCTGCTGTTAAGGCATACGAAAAAAGGGAAGTCCAGAAATTAATTGCTGCAGATCAGGCGGCATACATGTCAATGCATCAGAACGTTATTAATGTGGTCTGAAACCACTCTTAATTCCAACGCCAAGCACCATAAGGGAGCTGCATTGATGTCTACCTCAGCGGAGGACCTGTAAGTCTGTTAGTAAGACCACACACCCACACACACACACACACACACACACACACACACACACACACTCCTTCATTTAACTAAACATTGAGGAACATGATTATACATATACTACATAAATCCATCCATCCATTCATTATCTATAAACACTGTTCTTGAGTTACTGGAACAAATCCAAGCTGGCATTTGGTGAAAGGAGATCGGTCACCAATGTAAAATTAGCCTTTGCTCAATGTGCATGTCTGGAGAAATGTGAAGCTCTGCGGTGAGTTGACAGTGTCACCCATTGTACAAGCTCTCTGAAACTAATACTGCAACCACTCCTTGGTTACTATAGTGTTCTTTCAATCGAAACAATAACACAAGATGAAGTTTAATGATGTCATGAAGCTGTGTTGGATGATGGGAGCAAATGACTTCACCTACACTGCAGATGAAAATTTACTTGATGCAACTCTGGCGTAATTTGTGTTCATAAATGAGGTCATGGCATTAGGTTTCATTCATGCTATGTAGCAAAGAGATGCTAGTTTTGGGTTTCAACTGTCAAATGTTATTTACACTGAAAGTTAAGTTAATATGTCATATCATCTTCAACCGCTTATCCAGTAATTGGGGTCGCGGGGTATTTCTACTAGTGCGCATAGGGCCATTTGGGGTATCAGTGTCAGTGCCAGTGATGCTGCAGCAGGGTCCGAGTGGGATTCGAACCTATGCTATGGGATTCTAACTCATGATATGCTATACCTATGAGTGACCTACGCTTCCAAAGGCAACTGCCCTAAACACTGAGCCAGTGATAATCGCTGAGGGCCCACTGCCCCTCCCATGATACTTTGACGCATAACATTTTCCACATTCTGACAATTTTGTGCAAAATGATTGCCTTTGTTCTACAAATAATTAATCAGAATGTCTTGTTAAGTCCGATAAAAAAAAAGAAATATAAGGATTTGCTACCTGATTCTGTTTCTGTTTCATTCATGCTGGACAAGTTGGGAAATTAATGGAATTGTATTTTAAACAATATATTAAACAATTATTGAAATATTCAATTCTCAATTATTTTCCAAGTTCCTTATTTTCTAAAATGTTATTCTACACAGACCTAATTCAAAAAAGTAAATTCAGAGGGCGTGTCATGTGTCAATTTCAGCCCTTGCAGTTAGAAATTATAGTTTTATTATATCCAGCTACAACTACAAGTGTAAGAGGGCCATAAATTCTAGATTATAAGGGTTAGGGGTAGGGTTAGGGTTAGGGTTAGGGTTAGCTTGTGGGCCACATAAAACATGACTGAGTGCCACAAATGGCCCACAGGCCAGAGTTTGGGCACCCCTGTTGTGTTCCATACCTTCACTATTGTGTCATCTGCATACAGAGATTGCTCAGTCTAGGTTTCTCCCACACTCGGAGGTCTAGACTCGTGCACTGGAGCTGACCTAATTCCTAACATAATAAAAGAGTGTGAAAGATGCCATATTTTCATTCAATAAACTAAAGCAAAATGGATCTTGAGTTATATATCACATCAGCTATGCTGTGGGCCATTGATACCCACTCAAAATGTAGATTTCATAACTGTCAGCGAACCACAAAACACATGTCCACATCAATATTTCCAGGGCCGACTGATGCAAAGGCAGATGACAGTCTGCGGGTTCATATATCGAGTTTTATCCAATGTAAACGGAATGACACATCATGCTCACCTCCCCATTTTTTTGTCTGTCACTCATCTGCAACTGCAATGAATATAGCTGTGCACTGGTACCTCCTGTCACTCTGTCACTCAAACCCTTGAACACCAAAGGGGGGGGGGGGAGAAAGACGTCACACCACTGTTCAGGTGGAGCCGAGAGGGACACCTCTGTTCGGTTTGACTATTCTGTCTAATCCTTATTTCATGCAGGCGCCCCACTCTCTCCTGATGTAGGAATCACATTTTAATTAGGTCTATCCGCGGTTAGCGGCTCATCTTTTGCATTTCCCCTGCTCTGTGTGCTCATCCTATGGGCTTTGCCTTGTTAGAGTCTCTCTCTTGGTCCCACGCTCGCTCTTGCAATCTAACATCTCCCCACCTCCCCATCTTGTGGCATCTTTTCATTCTCTAACTGCTCTGTCTTCACTCGCCATCTCGTTCTCGTGCTGCTGACAAAAAAGATTGCTGCGTCTGACAGAAACCTGTGTTGTGCTGAAAGAGGAAAACGCAAAAACAAAAAGAACATGCATATTTGACTCGGGTGTAGAGACAAAATGGGGTCTTCTTGCTTACTTCTGACGTATAAACATGAAACTATGATGTTGGGAAATCTCTGACCTCTGCCGGAAGGAACATTGACAGGACCCTCACACCCACCATCTCCTTCTGGTTTTTGAAATATGGTGTCACAAATTGACTTCAACGAATAAACAATAAATATATGCGATGGAGATGAATCAGCCGGCTAATGAGACCCAACATAATTTTCGTGTAAAAAGGCTGATGCGTCACAATGCGAGACACTATACTAATAATAGAACTTTGTCATATGCTGTTTTGGCGTGACAGTGACACATTTTAGCCTTTGATACTGCAACACTACCAGGAGAGCTTGAGACTGAAATAGGCTTTGCTTTTCATTTTGGGAAAAAAATAAAATAAAATAAAATAAAAAAAGGTAAGATATCTCTGTGTGCTTGGAACGCACAGACCCATTGACAAAAGATTAATCTGTGTCTTCGTTCACTCGGACGGTGACAGAGTAACTGTCAACATTGATCAACTGCTCTATCAGGTCCGTGCTGATACATGCCCCTGAGTGTGTCCAGGGCTTGTTGCTAAACTCTAAAATCCATACGCTATGCACAGAACAGCCGGACACAAGAACAGGTAAGACTGGACAAATGGGGGGGGGGAAAAGGAAGGGGGGGAGAGGGGGGGGGGGGGGGGGGGGGGGGGGGGGGCGCTGCAGCTATCGATTATTTTTGTAATGTGATTAATGTTGTGATTTTTTTCTCTGATTTGAGTACACAATTTTTTTGAGGAGGCGGAAAAAAAAAGTTACATTTGGAAAAGACATGATACTCAACCAACGTATCACCTGATATTTCCATGTCTAGTAGGCCTTTAGACACCATCACTGGGAAGTAAGTGCGCGCACCCGCGTGTGTGTGTTCACGCATCTTGTGAATCAGAAGTAGTCTATGTAATGTCAGTTCCTTAACCATCATTTACAGCTATGCATAAATCAAAGGTACATTGTGTAAGATTTTGCTCGGTTTTTGTTACTTCTAAGAGGTGAGGTGATGGAAACAATATGCAACTTCATAAGTAGATCACCAAATCTTACACACTGCACCTTTAAAGGTTTGATTATTCAATTCAGGAACATGTTAATTGAATAATTGCAATTGTAACTGATAAGAGTTGATTAATCGATTCATTGTTTCAACTCTAATTGGGACATTTAAAGTGAGCGGAGAAACATCACCATGTAAAAGTGTCATGTCATATTCTACCGCTTTTTCCAGTATTCTGGGTGGCGGGGTTGTTTTTACCAGTTCACATAGGGCCATTGGGGGTATCAGTGTCAGGGCCAGTGACACTGCAGCAGCATGCAAGTGGGACTCAAACGTGTAACCTTTGCTTCCAAAGGTGACTTCCAAAGGTGACCACTCAGCCACTGCCACCCTCCATGTAAAAGTGACAGGGCCTATTCAGAACGGGTCCAATTCAAACATACTAATTGGGATTAGACAATGTGTAACACAGGATTTATCATCGTGTGTTACAATGTTTGGCAGCTAAAGGCAGTAGACAGTTGCCTTCCTTTAAAAAAAAAACAAAGAAACAAAAACACTTTTCAGCTCTCTCACATGAACCAGTAGTCGCCCCGTGGATTGATGGCTCCTGCAAACCTAAGCTGCAGAGCAATGAAGGTCCAACTGGAGGCTAGGCAACTATTTGAGTAAGCACGGCACTGTCTGCACAGATGTCATGGTTCAGATTTATTTAGAGGGCGAATGCCCTGTTAGTTGGTGCTGTTTAATTAGCCCACTTGTGAGGGAGGGTCATTAAGGGTGTCTGACAGAGGACCTGCTGATGAGGAGGACAGCGAATCAGCCTTGATACCACGCGTAAACATAAACACGCTGGCACCTCGGCACGTAGCACCAAGCCAAGTACAGATCTGTTTACAGGTGCAGTGTGTAAGACCTGGCGACATCTACCGGTGAAGTCACACACCCTTCCAATTTGAACCTATAATAGCTCTCAGTTGTAATTAAAGCTCAAAAGATGTTTAGTATGTCCACTCTGGGCAATTGTAAAAACGTGGCGGCGGTGATTATGCATTTGTAAAAATGTCTATACAATTATTTTGCATTTCTAGATCTACAGATAGAAGTGACAAAAAATTACCAAAATCCTACACACTGCACCTTTAAAAACCACAAACATTTCACACAGACATCAACAAAACAAAGCAAAGTCAACATTACATGGCTTAAACTCCCAAAACAAGAGCACACAACATATCTGCCACAAAAACAACACACAGACAGCCAATTAGAACCCATTTACATTTTACTGCATATTCATGGCGGGCAAAAGTATAAAGAAAGGACGGGATTGTCAACGTACCATTTTCTGGGTGCTCGGTCTCTCCGATGCTGCCATCTGGAGTGGTTCTCTCGTAGTGGTCCTCGGGCAGGGTCAGGGGTCCAATGCGGGGACCAGACGACGACTTGCTGCTGGGGGTCTCCGACTCCTCCAAGCCGCTGTCGTAATAACTGTGCTGGGAGGCGTCCTGCAGGTCCTGCACAGGGTTGGTAGTGGAGAAGGTCACTCGCCTATGGGGATGCTGGGAAGAAAAAAAGCAAAAGGGACGGCTAAATTAATATCTTTAGAGGGAGGCAAATATTTCTTCAACTGCACTTTAGTGTCGCTCTCCATTCTTCTCACTGATGGTGCCAGAGTGGTCGTGTGGCAACAGTCGGAGCTCAGAAGTCCACGATTTAAATCTACCGCTTGAATTTTTTGCCGGCCTCTCAAAGTTCACGCTTTAAAGTTAAAAAACAGTGTTAAAAATGCAACACGCTTAAATATTAAATAGCCCTTTGTACTATTATTATTCTGGAGATTATATAAGGCGGAACTATATGAACAGAGTGAGGTTATGGACTCCGATAACACGAGTGCGCAAATTAGCAGCAACAGAAATTGAATAAATTGAGCAAAACACACACACACACAAAGTCATGCACACCATTAAAAGTTACTATTCCAGAAACTTTGAATATGTCAAAATGGGGCATGTGTTTAAATATTCTGTATGATAATGTTTCACATTTGTAGAGACTAATGGGTAAATGTGTGCGTATATTATAGAAAAACACAAAAGATAGCTGTGTCTACAAACATCTTTATTTTTGCAGAAAGGATTGTAACACAATAATATATTATCTAGTATTTTATTTTTATTTTTTGTTGATCCACAGCACATAATATGAAAACAGGTATTTCCAGGGAGTATTCCATCTCATCAAAAGCTCCAGATGTCACTGACGTAGGTGATACATTAGAAAAAATAAATGACTAAATTTACTCAATTACATTTACATAGATGGATGCTGAGTATGTCGGTGTATACAGAGATTTCTATGTTTGGAGAAAATGAGCTACATTTGCATTAAAGTGCAGAAGGGGGTCGCCGAGAGTGAAAATGTGAAAAGGCAACATATTGGCTATTATTGTCATTATTAGTCAGACAAAAGTTTCATTTCCTAAATCCGCCACCGACAGATGAATTCTGATGACAATGATTGGTACACTAATCAGTGGCCCCACTGAGCTACTTCCCATCTCCATATTTTAATATTGCCCCTTTTTGCACATCTTTCTGATGTTTAACCGAGCAGAAAGCTAGACAATATTTATGCAATTTAACTACGAAAGGAATCCCAAGGAAATCTAAATAAGAGCAAGAGAAATAAGGAGAGGGGAGGGGAGGGGGAGGATAACAGAGCAGTGGAATTATGGTTTGTGACAGTCGCTGTTTTGCAAACATTAAAATATATGATTAGATCTGGCTCCGCTGCTTCATACTGATGAGATCTGATGAGAAAATGTAAGAGCAAGCGGATGGATGAAAACACTGATCAAATCCTAAATCTGATCGTGGGAAGACCAAATTGCATGGCGGCATTATAATAAATCATTCAGGATCGCACCCTTTATCAAATTGAATGGCTTGTAAATACAGTTAGGAGACCATTAAATCTCCTCTTCCCTAGATCGGTTTACTAATGGCTACTTACCACCGATCCACAACAGAAAGATGACTCCTCGCCGCACACACGAGACTGCATTCACCCTCCCCCCCTACACACACACACACACACACACACGTGAGCGACCTCTTGTAAAAGTCAGGAAAGCACTGATACAGCAGAATGGGGGCCCCCGGCCCCTCCACTGCACGAGCCAAACCCGGATCAATACCGCGGGTCTGTGCTTTCTACCGTTCCTAACCTCTTTTCTGGCAAACAAATCCATGCAAGAAATCACTCGAACCATCTGCCTTTTAGTACAGTCACACACCAGATATTGAGAAATCCTTTTAGAGCTTAGGTTAGAGCTCTATTGCGTAAAAGCTATCAACACAGCGGTCTTACTACCTTATTAGTGGTTTTCAAAATGGCTTCAGAAAACCTGTTCCATCTCTCCATCAGCTAAGTCTCTTTCATCTAAATAATGATTTCTTGGGATCTGCGGGTGCTTCATATGTTGTTCTCCCCCTGCTGTGATTCCACATTACTCATAATAAATCACAAAAAGCAACACAGCGAGGAATACTGTCTAATATGTAATGCAACTTACATACAAGCAACAATGGTTTGGGTGAGCGCATCCACTCGGGTCTCATTGGACACGGGATTTAGCGCAAATTGCTTAAATAATAGCTTTGTCTGCTAAGCATGTAAGCAGCTGTATCATTGTGACCTGCAGGGTTTAGCTGCACAGCAGCTGCAGGCAAAGACAAGACAATCAGCGCGGCTTGTAATTGATTAGATGTGTTTATACAGGGAAGACCTGTGGTAGGAGAAATCAGCAATGTTTTGAATGTAGAAATCAGTGAGGGGTTATGAACGTCATTATCGGTTATGCATCGCTGCTTCCAAACATTGAGTCTCCGCCCATCGAGAATAAAATACAGCTCTGGGAATTTTCAACTAAATCGAAGTCAGTATTGTTTACACAACAGGTGTGTCTGTAGCGGAGCTGGTTTATTGATTTAAGCAACTACATGCAACAGTAGATGTTGCCTTAAGACCAATTTTCAACCTCAAATTGAAGATTCATGCAAAAGTATAAAGCAGGTTTTTTATAAAAGTCTACATGTTGCAGAGAGTTCATATTTAGCTTGAATGCATGAGTGAGAAAGGAGAAGCATATGGCATCTCTTTTCTTATTCAACTCTTACAATAGCAGGATTTGTATATTGCTTTGATCGTTTGACTGTCTTTAAGCTTTAAAGGTCGACTGTCTAAGATTTAGACAAAATGATTTCCATTTCTGTAACAGGATTTGAATCTAGAATAATTTCAATTGCCTTTTCCCAGATGTTAACTACATCACCATTGTTTTTACAGTAACCCAGCATGAAAAACAAAACAAAAACAAACCTTAAAGGTGCAGTGTGTAAGATTTGGTGACATCTAGTGGTGAAGTTGCATGTTGTATCAGTCACCTCACCTTCAGACTTCTGAACATGTAGGAGAACCTGTGGTTGATTTCAGTTCTCATTAAAACTTAGTATGTCCATTTTTACTTCTGTAAAAAAACGGCAGCCCCCATAGAGAGGACCCGCTCCTCATGTAAATATACATGAATGGGCTCATTTAAGGGTAATGGAGAAAAATAAACAATTTTGGTGATTGTAAATTGATGAGGATGTTGGTATATAATTGTTTTGTAATATTTTTAGAAGTGACAAAAATGAATGAAATCTTACACACTGTACCTTTAATATATTTCAGGATGTTCAATCATTTACACCTTATTTTCCATTAAGGTTTAAATGCAATATGGATGCATTATTGTTTTTAGATCTTGTAACAGCCATGAGCTATACGAACCACCATAATCTCTTTATTATCTAATTCATTTATATTAAATAAAGAAATTGCTTGTCCTTTTAGACTGGGTCAGATTTAATGGATGTTAATGGGACACTCATACAGGAAGAAGACACACCCCATTCCGTATAATTCTATCTGGAGCTTAAAACAAATAATTACAATGGGACGCTAAATATTAGTTTTGACTCCGAACATGCTTGCTGCTAAAATGAGAAAAGGAAGGCAAAGGGAGGTTTTGTGGGGATAGGATTTTTTCATATTTTATAGAATATGCTCTTTGATTGGTGCATCTACCCTCAGAGAAGAAACAGAGTAAATGTATTCATCAGCAACATGTTGAGAGTGTGTTACAAAATAGGAACAAAACATTTACTGTAATTTCAATTGATCTGATTCAGGTTGTGAACCCATCGCTGTACAAAGTGTGACAATACAGCAAATGTAACAGGAAATATTAGTACAAACCCTTCCATCACACTCAGTGTATTTGCTTCTGTGTTATCTCAATAACATTACTGTTGAATCATGCAGCTGGATACTTCATTCTCAAACACATCATTGCAAGCTTTTAAGACTCTAAGACTATTGCAATGTGTGTGTGTGGGGGGGGGGGGGGGGGGGGGGGGGGATTTAGTTGTTTAAATATGGATTCTTGCTTAAACTTCTCCTCAAGGCACCACTCCAGAGAGTCAGCATGTTTCCTGGGTATGATAACTAGCTGGGGCTACAGAGATGGGAAATAGATTCTCCTTTTAGTTGGAGCACAAATCCTTCGCCAGGCCTTGGGGGGCTGCAGGGATGTGGCAAGACGGAAGGATGGGGAAAAGGATGGGGGGATGAGCACGGGAGCGGGGGAGTTGGTCAGAACAACGCTTTGGCTGGAGGGGACAAGCAGAAGGATTAGATTCAGGGAGACTGGAGGCGGAGGAGAGATGTGGGATTGTTTGGGCATTGTGGGTAGTAGTAAGATGCTACAGGGCGCCGAATGAAAAGAGGGGACAATTGTGGTGACATCTGAATTCATAACCCCATTTACACTGGGCAAAAGCGGTCTAATTCATATGGCTAATATTGCGACGCTAAAGCAGATACAGTACAATCGGATCTGCACAATGGGACCAAGACATATTTTTACACATAGCAAACATCCAGCATTCAACCAGAATTCAAAAAGGTCCAGTCAGAGAAAAATATTTAAAGCAAGGGTCCTGAACATCAGAATTTCTAAATCGAGTTAGTGTGATATATGTTGATGCAGCCCAGATGTCCGCCTACATAAGTCTGCATGTCATCAATTCCTGACCTTCAAATCAAATAAATTCTGTACAATCAAAAAAACATCCCGAGAACATTTGTCGATTGATATTTTAGTCACCAGATATGTAAAAGTATAACTTTCTTTTCTCATCAAGAAAAATGATAATTACATTTAGGCCTGAATGGTGTCAGGGCCATTCTCATGCACATGTGGAGCTGCTCATTGGTGAACCTGGAACGATATTTAGTTCTGATCTGATGTTCATTGTGGGGGACGCTGCCTCGTCACGTGGTATGGCTTGACACCGAATGCAATTGGACTGTGTTCAACAAATGTCGTAAATGCTAGGAAAGCTTCATATGTTAGAGTAAAGTGTCCCGTCAAATTAAAAGATGCAGTGTGTACGATTTTGGTCATTTTTGTCACTTCTTGAAATATTACAAAACAATTACATACTGACATCTTCATGAATTCACCAAAATGTTTTATTTTTTTCCCCATCATCATAAAATGAGCCCATTAATGTATATTTACCTGCGAAGCTGGTCCTCTCTTTGGGGGCCACCATGTTTTTACAGTAGCCCAGAGTGGACATACTAAACATCATTTGAGTTTGAGATGACAACTGAAGTCTACCATAGGTTCTCCTGCATGATCAGAAGGGTGATGGTGGGGTGATGGACACAACATACAACTTCACCTCTAGATGTCACCAAACCTTACACACTGCACCTTTAAAATCCCCTCATAATTTAATGAATGGGTCGGGTCGTTATAGGATGACGTATGGGTCCAGACCTGGAACTCCTCAGAACTCCACGTGGCGAGAGATGAATATATAAATTCATTGCGCCAAAAAAGCCAGAACTTCAATTTTATCAAGACTTTTTTTTTTTCCAACTAGCTCAACATCTATTCCAGGAGGAGCTTCTAATGGTCAAGCTAAATATGAAAAGTAATCAAGATCTCCGCAACACAAATTGGGTCAATTGTGTCCCCTTTTGTATAACAGCAAACCATCTATCCTCTGCAGCATAAAGTTAATAAAAATAGCCACATCCCCTAAGAGCCGCAATCGTGCTCCTTTTACTTCCTTGAAGATAATACACTTGGTTAAAAAAGGAAAACAATGGCACACCTACACTGAAATCTCCTGCTTTCATTCCCCGTCTGTGGACTCTACACTTGTGATACTTGAAAAAGAAAAAAATATATCCAAGCAAGTCATAATTACACAAGTCTGCACCAAAGCGGGTTTTGCCTCATTTTTCTATATTTGTACTTTACAATAAAAGAGCTTTTTTACTTCTCTGCAGATTTGAAAAAAAAAAAGTGGTGTTACTGCCATTACATCCTCTTCTTAAACCATTACAGCTTTTCAGTATAACTCTATACAATGAAGTTCAGCTCATGACATATAATTTCTTTTCAATGTGGAAACAGTCGCTTTCACATTCACTCCTTAAATATTTCCAATTAGATCCGGGAGCCCACTTGGCATTTTAAGGTGACAACATGTGAAATGAAAAACACAGAAACCAAAGATTCTATAGCCTCTCCTGGGCGCAGCGAGGAGGAGGAGGATGAGGAGAAGAGGGAAAAAAAAGCATTAAAAGCCTTTTGATGTGTTGGTATTTGAGGTTGTTATGTAAGATGAGTCTTTGTTAATTAGCAGAGTGACTGAGGTACTATAAAAATAAAAGACATTTTACTTCATAAGAGCCAGACCTTCTCACCCTCTCATCCCTCAATTGATTTTCCACCAGTCAACATAAAATATATGTGCGCCCACATACCGTGCACGCGTGGCCGGGTCAGATTATTAAAGCGGCAGCACATGGTTGTGACTGTTGCTCGAGAGTAGCCATATCGGATGCAGAAAAAAACACAATGCGAGTCGACTTAACTTCAAACAATCGCTGGTTAAACGTGATGAGGATATAACCGCAAGTGACGATCTAAGCGGATTAAATTATGAGTTTGAGGCGTGAGGGGCGGAGAGGGAGAAAGAGAGAGAGAGAGAGAGAGAGAGAGAGAGAGAGAGAGAGAGAGAGAGAGGGCGAGGGAGAGAGACTGCTGGTGTTTTAGGTCATCTGGGTACTGACAGTGCATATCTGTCTTTTGGGACATCAGAGTGAATATTTCATTCATCAAATCAGATTTCTTGGTTTTTTTTTAGATATAGAAAAATATACCTGATTTTCAAACATTGACTTTACATCAGTTGGAATGTGACAGTGACGTCACGTCCACTGAGCGGTTAGCCCTGTATTAGCCGCCTGTTGCTGCTGCTGCTGCAGAAAAGCATGTATCAAGCACCTCTGTCACTAATGTTGTCTGCTGTGATGGAGGACTCCTGCACCCAGACTAGATATTGCTATGGTGTGAAGAGTAAGAGGATACGTCTCCATTATTCACCCGGCCCGCAGCTCGCGGTTTTGTGTCTGTATGGGAGGGGGAGAAAAAGCGAATGTGTCGTTTCCACAGCAACTGACACAGATGGGTTATTGTTAACAGTTATATCTAATCACGCTCAAATAACGGCGCGGACAGTCTGGCCGAAAAGATTGGATTTGAAATCAGAAATATTGCACTCGCCTGCAGCCTGAAGGATTACAGAGGTATCCCTGGGGGCAAATCACGGTGCAGAGGCAACATGGAGAGAGAGGGGAAGGGTGTTTTTGTGGCGGGAGAGGGTCTGTGTTGCTTCTGCTGATTTGCACCGCTGATTCCTGATGGGACGGCAGAGCCCACTGCTGCTGTGCTCTACATCTCCCGCAGGACACAGGCTCCCCCAAGTCCATTGTGAACGCCCTGGAGCCACCTTACACCACTCCGTCATCAGGTGCCCTGTCATCAAGCCAAGCCTGACTGATTGCCAGTACACACGGGCTGCAGGTACTTATGCAGATGGGGACGCTTTTCCATCTCCTCTGCCACTTCTCTGAACAGACTTCTAGCCGAGTTGCAGGTGAGTCAGACTCGCTGTTTGAATTTCTCCTGCTTCCAGGGGTCCAGAAAGTTAAGTTTGGGTACATCATGAGTTGGGAAGTTATGCTTGAATATTACTAATCATCACCACCACCATCATCATCATCATCATCATCTTCATCATCATGCACAAACCTTAGCAGACTATTATGCTAGTACACGTATAAGAACACTCCTACAGTAGTTATAATATTAATTACATTAACATTTACTATTATCACTGGTTAGTATCACCCAAGCAGTATTTGTAGGGGTAGCAGTGTTATTATCATTAATATCAGTATTACAATCATTATTGTTGTTATTCTTCTTCTTATTATTATTGTCATTATTATTATTATTATTATTATTATTATTATAATAATCATCATCATTAATAGTGTTATTTTTACTATTATGATTGGTATCATTATTATTGATAATATAATAATACTGTTTTTGTTATTTGTATATTGTTGGTATATAGAAGAATAGAAAAGAATAGACCTTCAGTCGTGCCCATTGGGGAAAGTGTGGTGTTGCTACAGGGACAAAACTTGACAAACAATTGATAATGTTGATGATGATGATGATGATGATGATGATACAACTAATGATGCTATTAATATTAATGATAATAAACATTCTATATAATCAAAGAAAAAACAGATTTTATGACCTCTGAACTTATAACTTAAATTGGTGGCTCCAGATATCTGACAATCTATGTGCATCTTCAGTGCTGCCACAGTGACAATTTGCTCAAACATTATCTGGGTCAGAGTCAAACAGCATCATATTTTATGAATTCATCATAAAATAATCTCTTTAATCATTCCACTTATCTATGTTCTTATCTTGACAAACACTGACATGTGCATATCAGTGTATATCAGAGCAGAAGTAAGAAACTTGAAGGAAATTGTGACACCCAAACTTAATCACTGCAATCTTTCATTATTATGTTTAAGTCAAAATTGTCCCGTACTGAAATAATCAGAAAGCACTCTCATACACGCTGCAGTTAAGTTAAATTTCATTTTGTTTTCCAGCGGGCAACAAGTAATTTGTCACAGTTAGTTTGTAACCAAATGATTTTGCTTAAATCTTTTATTCCGCAAAGGTATTGTTTAAACTGAGTCCCTATGGCCGGCAAAAGATACTAAATGTTGAAAAAAGGAAAAATTCTGTTGGGGTAGCAAAGTCGGTGCAAGGAGAGACAGAAGAGTGTCACATCTTTGAAAAGCCCACATGGTCAGGGGATAAGAAAAAGGATGGAATGGAGCGCAGTGGCCTATCTATTCTTCAGATGAGAAGGAACTGGTGAAATATGAGACGGTAGAGAGTAAAGGATATTTTGTACAGTTTTGACACAGACAAGTGGAGAGGAAGGCATCTTGGAGGATACAAACTTGAGTTGCATTTTACTGAGTCTACAATGGAGTGTTTTAAACTGGTTGGAAGGGCAGACTACACTCCGGGAGTGCCCTCAAGTTTTAAAGCTGCAGGAATCCTATGTGGCACTGTTTATCAGTCTTTGAGTTGAGGTATATTGTATGTGTGATGGAGCCGGGAGCCAGACTTTTTTCCTATTGAATCGCACTTATGTGTCTCACAGATATGATGAAATGCATTTTTCTGCCCATGTTAAAGGAAACGGCTGATGTCTCAGTGCCCCTGTGATACGAAAAATTCAATTTAAAGGGATGAGAGAAAGAATAGTGCACGGCCTATTTTCATTCCCCCACACTGAGAGATATGAGAATGATGTTCTATTGTGCGGGGGAAATGATGCCAATCGTACTGCGGAGAAATTCCTTCATAATTCAATTCAATTTCGTCTAAATCCCAATGGCAAGCTCCTCCGCCAAAGAGCGGCGGGCGGAGTGATGGAGATGGGGAGGGAGGGCTCCAGACTGAGATGGAAGGAGAGCGACTAAAGATCGAGACTGAAACAATGAGGGGGAAACAACAGAGCAAGTCTCGGGGCCCAGACTCTCTGAGAGGTAAGAGGAGGAGAAGGGTGGGAGGGGGGGGAGAGTGGGAGAGGGGAAGGGAGGGGGGGGGGGGGGGGGGGGGGGGGGGGGGAGTAGATAGAAGAAAAATGTTGTAGTAATGATTATTTTGATCACAGTGGCATTTTAAGTATAGCCAACTAATTTCCTCTAATTACCTCTGACAGAAGTGGAGGATAAAAGTCTAGTAGGAAGTGCCAATTTGAGTTGAGCTGCATTCAAACCCTGCTGTATGGTAAATCTATGCATCTGCTGTTATTCAGATTGCAGCGTTAGACACAAAATGAGCATCTCTGACAGCCCCGCGAAAGTTCAACCCCCGGTGTGTCGGACCTGGAATTTTCCATTTAGTCACAGCGTTTTGTGAGTACATCCTGTCTCCGGCATTTTGGGGCGTGTATGCAGGAATCAATGAGCTGCTGCCTCTGAAGGCACAGAAAAAAATGAACTGCACTAACAAATATGACAATGAAGGAGTGCACCTCTCAGTGTATGCAGCAAGCATAGAGCCATAAAGACTGAGGCAGCTGCAAAGGAATTGCATATGGAACTGATTTTTTTTTATTTTTCATTCCTCTACTATGTCCTCCATTCTTATCCAATCTACTGCTCCCTCTCTCTCCCTCTCTCTCCCTCTCTTTCTTACTGTGTGTCTCTCTACGTGCACACACACACACACACACACACACCCACACCCACGCAGTTGTTTTTGTAGGTGCAATAGCTCCAAGGCAAGCAGCGTGGAATTGGAGTCTTCAAAGAGTCTTGGATTATCAAAGAGACACAGCTACCAGAAAACTAGGGGACACGCTGGAGAGAGGGGGAGGGAAGAACATAAGCGGTAGGCGGGGGAGGGTGGGGGGCTGGGAGTCAGTGTGGGTTTGGGTGGAGGATGAAGTGATCAGACAGGGGAGGGGGTAGAGGGCGGCACGATGGGGGGTTGATAAAGACCAGGAGTCCCTTTTGTTCGTGTACTGTAAATGGAGAGAGGGGGAGAAAGTGAGAGCAAGAGAGGGGCCGGGGAAAATGCATTGAAACAAAACAATAACTGGGACCTGAATGGTTGTGATTGGTGGCGAGGGTGAATTTGCATTCTTCACTTTCCGCACCACTGCTTGTTCGAGGAGTTTCCTGCTCCTGGGAATTCCATTTCAATGGGAGCACTGGCCTTGACGCACCATAATGTTGTCAGAGTAAAAAAAAAAGACAACGTGTGAATATCTTTGCCACATCTAATGACAAATCTGACCCTTCACGCTATTCCAGACGACAGGAAGTGGGAGTGCTGGTGTGAATGCATCAGCCCCCACTGACAAAAAGCTCTCTGTCAGCCCCTCAGTGTGCCACGATGAGCAATGAATGTCTCCATTTTTTTGTTTTCTATTACATTACACAAGAAACCGATTCTATTTGGCGGTTAGCTGCAGGGCATCATCCCGTCGTCCCACTACCTCACATAAACCTCCTACCTCCTTAAAACTGGTTGGCACCAGACGCATTTAGCCTCTGATGAGGTGCGGGGAAACGCCTCTGATCCCAATGTCAAAAAGTAAATCAAAAGCCCGAAAAAGCAATCTTGGCTTGCTCTTATTGTGAAAGGTCTGAATTTATGTGGTGGTATCCATGCTTGCTTGCACCAGTCCGGTGATAGTGGCGCATGCCATGACTTCATTTGTTCTGACACAGGCAGTGGAGAGTTGTGTCTATGCTGCATAAATTGTTGAACTCCTTTCCAAGTTATTTTAATGTCATCAGTTCATAAAAGCATGCAAGGAGAAGGGAGATACTCAAAAACTCCAATCTAGCATTGACTCACAGCAAAACAAAATGACTCTCCACTGCTGTTTTCCAAGCCACGGATAGCTGCTTTAATGAACCAACACAGTAATTAACATTGTAAGTATGGCTAGCTCACTGAAGACTCCCATTCCAACTGTGCTTGCTCAATATCCAGTCATCAAATAATCATTGTGTTTGTGCACCTCGGTTAAATCCCAATTTAAACATAAGGTAGATGTGAAGTTAAATGCTAAATCAGAGCGAGTGTATCAGATTGATACGTTAGATTAAATGATGATAAACAATGCTGAATATTCAAGTCAAAGCTAAAGTGTATGGGATTTAGTGACCTCTTGTGGTGTCATTGCATGTTGCAGTGGAGTACTCCATCACAGTGAGGACCAACTCCTGATATACATCTACAAGTCTCACTCAACAACAATATTTTTGTATTTTGGTGATCATAACTATTTACATCTTATTTTTGCCACATATATAATTTGAGTTAAATCTGAGGGTAGTTACTTGAGGAAAAAATGAAAGGTATGTTCAATTTAGAATTGTATTGTTTTAAATAGAATAGGATTTCTAAACAGCTTGGCTGATTGTAACATCCTGTTGACACAACATCAACATCCGTATCAGCACTTGTTCTGTTGTAACTGCTGTAATACCATAGAGATTTGACCAATTAAGACAAATGATCTTACACAAAAAGTGAAGATTTGGTAATCTTGGTAATTGGTAGAATTAAAGGTGCAGTGTGTAAGATTTATGTCATTTTTGCTACTTCTAAACATACTACAAAACAATTACATCCTGACATTTCCATGAGTTAATAATCACCTACAAGTTTTATTTTTAATCCATTACCTTTAAATGAGCCAATTAATGTATATTTACATGAGGAGCGGGTCCTCTCTTGGGGGCCACCATATTTTTACAGTAGCCCAGAGTGGACGTACTTAACATATTTAGATTTTTAAGTCCTCCTCTACCATAGGTTCTCCTGCATGCTCAGAAGGGTGAGGGTGAGGTGATGGATACAACATGCAACTTCACCACTAGATGTCACCACATCTGACACACTACGCCTTAAAGCCATTGTTTAAAAAGAGAACTGAGTTTCCAAAAATTCCAAACACAGCCATTCAAACAAAGCAAAAGGATCTTTCTAGCCTGTGTCGCTAACTTGCTAACAGCTTGAGACCCAATGTGTTGCTGTTGTAAAATCTGGATCCACATCATCAATCTTTATGCTAATGCATATTCTCCACACGACCCCATGAATTGCAATGTCCCGCACGTTCAGGACCCACCGACAGATCGGTCGTGGCTTGAGACTTGGGATGCCGGTGTCCTCGTCACCGTCTTGGTTTGGTCCCGTTCACCAAACGCAATATGCTTCGGTGTTGAGAGAGATTTGGGGAGAGGGGATGAGCTTTAGCGAAGCTGTAGAAAGGATCAGTGGTGAAACTTAATTAGGAAGGGCACAGGATTACAATTTTGATTGGTTTAGGGTTTTAGATGGTTACGTCTCTCTACCGACACTCTCATTGTTTTAAGCTGCAGGGAAAAAATATGCTAATTTGAATGAGCTCATTGGGGCCCACCAAAACGATGAAAGGATGAGCCTGTCTTTTGGGGGTTTGCAAGCAGAGTGGCAGTCAGTGTACAGAGCGAGAGGGATGCAAGGAGTCGACAGGAGAAATTAAGGAGGCAATAGAGAGAAAAAGGAGAAAATGCTTTTTGGAAGAGAAATTTGTGAAAACAGCTGGAGAGTTGCAGTGGGTTGAATTCGTTTGGAAACCTCCGGTGCAGACGGATGAAGCACAATAGAAAGTAAAAAAAAACTTCAGTTCACAGGGTGGCCACTGGGGACTGACTCCAAAAGGGAGCAAATCCCCATTGACTCCCATGTTAAAACGCTCAACTTCAGAGGTGAATTAAAGTTAGAGGTGAAGTTTAATTGTCTGGTACAAACTTCAGTTTTAGTCTCAATCAGTGACATGTTTTCCCATGACTACTGTAGGGAGGGTGCATTTTTTTTTCCTCTAACCTGCTTAATTTTATTGTATAGACATTTGAAATAATGCAGAATTAAGGGTGTGGTCTCTTGACTGACCCCGAGCTGGCACATACCGCGGATGAGGTGACAGCACCACGAGCCGTTCCACAGCTCCGTGTGTGTTCCGCCTCTTAGCCCATTTTTGAATGAACTGGGAACCAGGAAAAGTTAGGATTTGGCAAGATGGCGAACAGATGACTCGCCCTTGATTTACTTCAATACCACCTAACTGAAACCAACGGGTGACGTCACTGATGCTACGTCCATCTTTATATCCAGTATGGTTGAATTCCACCAATTTCATCTATTCAACATCAATCTTTTAACATACTACATTAAACATTGTCGCATTTTAATAATTTCATGGGATTCTTTATCCCTCAATTAAAAGGTCCGGAGTTCCCACTGACCCACTCCAATTCAAAGCTTCATGTTTTTTTTTTTTTTCTCTTGATTAAACTGCTGTTCCTTCTGGTTAATCCTCTGACCCAAAATTAACACTCCCACGGAGGCCAAAGTATATTTTCAGCCTGAGTTTTTCAGGCAACCACAACAACGGACAGATTTCCAAAGAGAATGTGTGTGTGAATTAGAGTGACTACACTGCATGTTGGACGGCCGCCAGGAGGATGCAGGGTAAGCGAGGAGCAGGGAGGATGACTTGAGGAAGCAGATAGATGATCATAACCTTGTAATATTTACTATCGGAAAGGGCAATCTGTAGTTGCGTTAAAGCAAGCGTTTCAACTGTGGTTCTATACGGCAGCCGTCTTCTATCTCCAGTGTGGAGAGCAATGCTTCACCCACGGAGAGTCTTGTTCTGGGATTTTTAGCATCATTCACCTCTAGGATCCACAGAGACTTTAAGATCCAAACCGTGCACCAGACCATTCAAGGCACATCATCATGTTTACATGACACTCGGGAAAACCAAATTATTGGGTTGGCCCGACTATGATAGGATTTTTAAGATGCATGTATACACCTTAATTTGACTAAAATTGAATCAGGTCTCTCACAGTCGGATTAAGACCCCTAGATTATTCGATTGATAATAGTGCATGTATATGTTCCATTGGATTGGAATTGGATTTGGCATTCTGTGCAGACTCGAGATTTTTTTCCCGGGGTCGTGAGCCGGAAGTCTGTTGTTGTCGGAAATAGGAAACAACACAATGTAGAGGTCAGGAAGCAACACGTACTTTTGGGCGGCGGCGTCTTTCCTCTGAAATCACCACAAGCAAGAGCGCCACTATGCATCTAATTTGTGTAATTATCATGTACATCACATACAAAAGGATGTAGCTTCGTCTTGCTCTTCGTATGCCATCTTTCTCGAATGCCGCCTAAGTTTGTTGTTGCTGGTGATGTACAGAGGTCAACTAGAAGTGGCTCTATTACCACTAGTTGAAATGAATACAGCGCTACCTATCGTTAAAGGCTGAGTCACTATGATGGTCTGAAGCACAACTGAAAATACAGTATGTCCGCTACACCCATTAGTGTTGGCTTAAACATTCAATTAGAATATAATATAAAATATTACAGTTCTGTTCTATTCTCATAGATGTTGGGAACCTAAATGTGCAGTGTGTAAAATATGGTAACATCTAGAGGTGAAGTTGCATGTTGTATCCAACAGAGGAAAGGTGTTAGGTGAAAATAAATGACCACAATATCATACACTGCACCTTTAAAGGTGCTTTGTATTGTATTTAGTTTAACCTAGACATGAAGTTGCGTGATGCCACTGAACATCACTCCTGTAGCAGAACGTATACAGTTGCCTAAAGTTATGTCAAATGAATTAGGCTATTCATACTAATACTTTTAGTATAGATATATACATTAAAAAACGAAACATTAGTATTGCATCTTTTGTACACCATTCCTGTAGTAGAAATAAAAGTAATTTGACCTAACTGTTTCACAGTGGACTTATTACTAATGCAAAAGACCCTAGAGTGCATACTGTGTTTGCTTCACTTCTATACATACTATAAAGCATAAACAACACTCAGCAAAAGCATTCATGGTGACATAGAACCTGCAAAGAGTCTGCAGAATGGCAATTTAGATAACTATGCAGTTTTGTGTGCTTTTAAGACTCATTGCCTCCCATTGTAATTAAACTTTGCACATGAAATAACAGTGACAATGATTCTAATAGACAAAGGAATTTGGCTTCAGCTCGAAACTGACATATCCGACCTCAGCAGGATATTTTAAGTGCCATGTATTTGCACTGTGTGACTTGCCGCCTCTGAAACAGGAACATCACTCCCTTGTTAGTCAAGTTCATCTGGTGAGAGACGGTCATCAGTGGGTGGTGAGAGAGAGAGAGAGTTTGAGGAAGAGGAGGAGGAGGAGGAGGAGCAGGCTTTATTAGCTGTCATAGAGGGCAAAATTGACCAGGGCTTTGTCATTTATTAGATTTCTGTTGCTGTGCTGCCGGTAAGAAATAACAATAACATGGTATTTTGCTGATTTGTTCAAATGCTGTCAACCTGAGCTAGAATCCTTGCTTGAAGCTGAGAGTCCCTAATGTGTTGCCATTCATGCCAAAAGCCAGAGAAACCCAAACATTTTTACATCAATGTCTGATATCAACCTAAAAGTTTGTCAGATCACATCTGTCGAGCCAACAATTTGGCAGCTCTGTAAATTGCTACATATGTGCGTGTTTGGCACATGGGTTCAAAGCCTGCTAATGGTCAACTGCATTTCTGTATTTTTCTATCTTAATAAAAGTCCCCACGGCAAGTTTCCAACCAATTCAATCAGCGGAAGCCCTGGTGCTATACAAAACTGAATTAAATGCGAGCAGATTTTAAAGGCAGAACAAATTTAAAGGAAATGCATGAAAATGAACCGTGAAGTCAATGAAGCGATTTCTAACAGTGCTGATGCTGAGAAGAAAAAGGTCCCATAACACACAGCTGAAACAAACATCATTTTTTACCCTAAACAACCGGCGTGGTATCAATTCACAGCCTTGTCTCTCATGGATTACGGCTGCAGTTTTACAATACACTCTACAACTAGTTTGCAAGCTGCTCCTGGATCTGTGAAAACCAATCAATATTTAGTGTTTTTAAGCCCACAGCTGAAGTTGCACCGTCACCACACCTTAATAGCTGTCTGTGGGCCAGTATGCACTTTGTCAGTGTACTCATGTCAGCAAAGAGTGGTACGCTCAATTGAGCAAGGTTTATGTCAAGTACCCACTCAGATGCTCTGATACCTTATGAAGTGTATATTCGTTGCAAAGTGTCAGCTAGCTTTTTAAGTGTTTCGTATTATATATGAGAGGCAAAGCATCTTCCGAAACCGTCTCCCTGAAAGACGTATCAGGAGTTAATGACACCAGAAGGGAACGATAGACAGAGAGAAAAGATGACTGGATGGGGGAAGTGAAGAATCAGACGAGAGAAATTAATCCTCGGTATCCACTCCCTGCTGGGTACCTTATTGCCTCTCAAACTTCCCATCTTCCGAGTTAATATCTCCATTGCTGCAGCATCAGGCTGAGAAGCATGCATATACTTCCATTTGTTTGAACTGGAACATAATTGGATTGGGGGAGAGGGATGAAAAAGCCTTCAACCCTACTTAAAACTTTTTTTTCTTTCCCAAGCCATGCTTCAGTGTGTGCATAAGAGCGTGCCATCCTGTGCCTAAGCATGCATGCACACTCATGCATGCGCCTGCTATTTATAGCATCTTTCATGGTCTTGCTTGTCTCAATTTGTTACCCCAGAGCCCGAGATGTACCAATTGCCGATAGATTCCCCAAGAGCTAAACAATTTCAGAAATGTGTCTTGCATCTCATTGTTGCGCCCCAAAGTTGATGCGAGTGGACGAGGAGCTCTCATGCTCCTTTCCGTCTTATCAAGGAACTGAAAAATCATGCTTAATTAGATTCACAGTGACCTTTTTCATCTCTGGCTGCGAGCGCCTCAGCCACTGCTGAGGCAAGATGTGTTCTCGACATTGATCTTTCTGCAGACCCGGGGATTGAGAAGAGCCCGGCGCAGTGAAACGAGGCAGAAAAACAACATATCAAAAATCATCAGATGAAGAGATTACTCTGTGTGAGTGAGCTGTTCGGCGTGTCGAGGCCTTTAGGAGTTGGCCTGTTTTCGTGTGTGAAGGGAGCTCCGTAATCCACCTACTGCATCTCAATCATAGTGCCAACAAAGTCATACAAATATCAAGTCCTGCCCGCCGCGCCATCGCCCATTTGCCACACATTCGTGCCTAATCCTGCCTCATCTCTCGTTCCTGAATCAAACCCCACCCCCCCCCCCCCCCCCCCCATCCCTGGTCTGCATCTCCCTCTTTGCATCCAGCTTGCTAACCCCCTTGCTCTCTTCCATGTGCAACAGCAGTCTGCAACTGAGCAATGATCTTCGTGCAGGCTTCAAACAAATGATGACTTACAACTCCCATCCAGGGAAAAAAAAAAAAGATTCCCCGCTGATAATGCCAGAACATACTGATCTGCCATTTCCAAGCAAACGGGAGTGCATGGTTGTTTACAAAATTTTGAAGGTACATGATGTACATGCTTCTGCTGCAGCACATTGACAGCATCTATATCGCTAAAAAGGGACATATTACGAAATCTAATTAAACCGACTCTACAAAAAAAAACCTTAAGGGATTCATAAGCAGAGTCTGGGCAGATTTGTTTTTGTCACAGTCTCTCTGCAGCTTTGGTAACACTGGGGGGGGGCACAAGGTTGATACAAATATGCTATGATATTGATGACAGCTTTGATCAGTCCACTGATGAAATTTTGGTGGAGCGCTCCACAACGCAGTCCTCCCGCCCTGAAGCAGAATATCTAGTATAAAAACTCTATTGCCATATCCTTTCAGAGCTCATTTGAGTCATATCTGACATATTTATGGCTCATCATGTCATATCGCAGCCATCAGAGTACAAGCACCATGAACCATTTAAATACTGTGGGCCATGCTGTCATCTCCTGTTAGTAACATATGTCTGATGGATGCATAAGAAGAGGCACTCAGCTTGATTCTTTCAGAGTGCCGCAGAGAGGCTTGAGCCCAGAGTTGGTGAAATCACTGGCAGGAGTGATTTTCTTTTTTTCTTTTTTGCAAGGCGGCCTATTTATTTGAATAAAAAAATCGACTGCTTTATATGGATACATGAGGGAGTAGAGATGCTGGAGTCACTGGGAGAAAACAAATAGGGGGCTTATCAGGGTACAGACTGGCGCAATATCTTAAAGAAGTTAAAAGTTGCACCCGAGACATCTCTAACAATCCTTTTGAGATGCACCTTAACAGAGTTGCCTGGCAACGGGACGAGAGCTCTGCAGTGAATTAAAGTGTCAAATGAAATACATTTGTAATCCACGGGTAACATGGATTACATTTTAGACAGTAGGAGTGTCTCACGGACAAGATTTCAATAGCAAAGGTGGGCAGCGTGAATAGGAAGAAAGGCAAACAATTTTCTGAGTTATTTCAGAGCCCCGCACAGGGTTGAATGGGTTTCGGAATAAGCGGGACTAATTAACTGTGCACTTTTAAAAATGGGATGTCTGAACTGACGCCGATATTCATCTTGAGCCCCAGCTGATATCAATGAAATATCACGAGGGTGGACAAGAGGATGATAAATCACGATTGCATGCAGTAGATCAGCGTCATACCTTTGTCCTCTGAATTATTGATTAACACACACGCTGAGATGCTGTAAGAAAACACACCTCCAATTCAGATTCAAATAGAGGGGAAGGAAAATGGTTGAGGAGGATGATGCTTCTCGGGGTGCAAACTGACTGCTTAGATTCATCGAAACAATGTTAAGCATTTACACTAAGGTACTCAACTGACCCTCTGATCGAAGATGGAATCAGTGCCCAAGCAGCCCATCAGCTCCACTCAATCCCACATATGCATGATTAATACATCAAACAACATCAATTATCCTTGCTCTTCCACTCATCAATGAGTGCGCACACACACACGTATGCACACTCACACACTGAATTGTGTCTTTGTGACTTCAGAGGAGATTCAATAGAATTACATTCATTTTCAACATCATATATCTAACTTTAATTGTGACTCCACTTGCATAACCATCACCAAATCTTAAAAACAAGCCCCCTTAAAATTAAACAATTCCCCATAAGGACGTCCCACGAAACACACAACACACACACACACACACACACACACACACACACACACAACATGTACCCAAATCCTTGCAGGACTCGCTCACGAACACACAGACGCTGCTGCTGCCCCCTCCATCATGGTTAATACATCAAACAGCATTAGCTTCCTGGATTCCTGAAGCTTAGACAGACACGGTTCTGACAGCCCATGATTCCTTGCTGGCAGCCCCCTGCCCCCACCCCACCCACCCCCCACCATCTCCTCCCCTCCTTGCAGCGTCCCCACTTTTCTTTATTCCCTATGAAGTCTGCTTGGGTGGTTACAGCACATGCTGCCAAAATAGATTCACTTACGTATTACCTTTTGCTTTTTTGTACGCTCTAATGTCATGTTAGAGAGCCTTCTACCACAATAAGATGACACTGCCGGGCCTTTGGAGAATTGGGGCGGGGGAGATCCGACAAGAAGAACCGCAAGCCATGATCATCAAACTCCTCCTTTCATAAGATTTCCATATTATTCTTCTGACATCAGCTGATATTTATAACCATGCACCCGAAGCCGTCACCTCCAATGAAATGATGTGGAGTCCCCAATCAATGGGTGGCAGTCACGCGCTGACATCAATGGGAGTTGCGCCATGCAGGTGTCTTATAAGATCCTCTGCTTGAATAAAATGGATATTCATGAGTATATGTTTGGCATAAATTGTTTTGCAATTACCACGAGAGGGATGTAACCTCAAAAGTCAATCCTGCATATGATCTCCATTGATCTCCATTTGATTTTTACAACGCTTTCAGCGTGATATCGATCCCAGCTTGACTTTAGAGAGCCAAGCTGGGCATAAATTAGTAAACAAGAATCCCAGACTTTCCTGTAATTATACTCAACCACACAGGAAGTATTAGTGGTAGTATCTCTCCCCTAATGCTATCAGCAAACTCTCATTGTTATTGATGCCTTTGCCATCAAATGCATGAACATATTGTCGCTACTTGTCTCCATCTGTTATTAAAAATTGTCTGAAAAAAGATATGCAATTTGATGCATTGTTCTTGCACAATTTGCACGATATCATTATCTGTGGTCTGGCGCGGTTCCTTTGGTGATCTAATCTTATATCAGAATGAGCACGTAAGTTACGAATGAGCGTCTTTGAAAACGAAGACAGATGAAGCCCCCTTACACAACAGTTCCCCTGGCTTAAAGTTGATGCGTACAAGGCACTTAGCAGATTGTTTCATGATTTTGAATGATATGGCAAAAAAAAGAGTTTGAGTGTGCATGTGAGAGAGAGTGTGTGTGTGTGTGTGTGTGTGTGTGTGTGTGTGTGTGTGCATGTGTTATGGATAGCCTACTGGGCTGCTGATAGTGTAGCTTAAGTGCACCGAGAACCCACATGTGATCTGCAATACTGCAAATCCTCAGAAAGAGGATAAAGAAGCTTTAGAATCACATTTACAGCACAAGAGCAGCATCCCGCTGATAAATACAGATCATGGTATTTGACCCTGTCCATCAGCCTATTGAAAGCCTCATGGCTGGTGCTCTATAGAGTGGCAAACCTGCATTTGTCACCAACAGATAGACGGCCTCACTCCAATAACCTTAAATAATAGCGGCAGCGTGTAAGGCCCAGGGAGCAACTAGACATCGAATCAACTTTGACTTCTCAATTTTCCAGATTTCTTCACAGTTATTTGACCGTTTTTATTTGATCTGTTAAATGAAATCATGCGCTCGATTCCAACTCGTGGACTTTGAAAAAGCCAGAAAGCCAAGTTGGCGGTGGAATGTGCTATATGTCACGCTGATCGATAGGCTCTCCTAAAAGCGAGGCATGCCGTATTTGTTCCCTCATAACGTTCAACAACAACCTTAAATGTCAATGGTGATCACCATCTGCCAGACATGTTCAGCACTACCTGAGAGGTATTAACTTGCAGAGATTACAGAAATCTGATGGTGCAGTGCAGGCATGGTTCCTGCTTCTCTAGCCATGGGCATGTTTTATTGGTGCAGAAGCCAATAACTCAGTTTCCCAGGCATTCCTAAAGTAATATGAAACCTGCGACCTTTATCCGATCAATGTGTCACGACCGGGTTCTAAGTGAATAATACAAACAAGAGAACAACTGGGTAGATTATCCAGGTCCTGCTGTTCAATAATATCTGGCAGACAACGGTCACTTAAAAGGTGCAGTGTGTACGATTTTGATGAAATTTGCCCTAAAATGTTTATTCACACTAGGAGCAGGTCCACCCTATGGCGGTCGCCATGTTCTTACAATAGCCCAGAGTGGATGTACTAAACATCTTTCGAGCTCTAATTACAACTGAAGTCTACCATCGGTTCTCCTGCATGCTGGGGAGGGTAAGGGTGAGGTGATGGTGACTTCACCACCAGTCCTCGGGAGAGAAATCTTAGACACTGCACCGTTAAATGTATTGATATCTATCAGTCAGAAAGTATTTTCTGAAAGTCTATATTGTTTCTTTATTCATAACTCTGCGTTCTTGCAGAGATAATGCTCTTTCATCTTAATGGATGTAATTAGTGGGTATGGAAGCGACTGTTAAGGGTGAATTTTAGTCTTTTATTGTCTCAAAGTGCCATTAATTGAGCATGTTTTATTGTGCCCATGCCATGCATAGTATCTTAATACACTACATGTTTATCATGCAAGTATACTGATCTGGAAAAAAATGCAAAAACCTCCATTCCTTTTCAAAATGAAGCTAGCCGGTCAAAATGCAAGATGCATTTTTTAGCTCTTTTCCATATCGGGCCACAGCTTCCTCGTCACAGAGACTGACATTAGCTTTTCAGGTGGGAATTAAATAATTAAAACGGAAGGGAAAACATCATACATGGGTTGACAGCTCATGTTTATTTATCTCTTATGTGACAGAAACATTGAATAGAAAATTCACCGAACAGTAATGTCACGCATTGTGGCATTCGCAGGCTCCAGTTTGCAGTTCGGGTCTGTGGGCTGACTTCAAATAAATAGTACTTCAAACTGTGCTATAGAAGCAAATGCAGCATATAGCCATTGCAAATTTAAAAGGAGCAGCTTAATTATTCTGTACAAACACAGCTAAATAAACTGCGCACAGGTCCGAGGTGTGAGCTCTCCGTGAACTCCTTAGTAAAAGAGTTCCACATATCGATCCCTCCCCCCGAATTGAGGAAAATTCCTCGAGTAACTGTGCCAGAAAACCCAGAGAGGCTTCGCCGTGTCACTGAGCACGAGGGGGGGCTGGAAAAAACATTTAGAGATACAGTAGGTTTTAGCGTTGCGGAGTCGATGAAAGTTGTTGTGCCTAATGTCTTGAGAAGGTATGAATAATGAGGTAGTATCGACTTGCCATCCAAAATCTTTGGAGCATGCCGAGACCTGCTGACTGCTGATTCTATAGGAGTCTTAATCCTTTTGATTATTGTCGGAGGTGCTTAAAATAATGGGACTTTCACAACAATTCAAAACACTTACGGGACCTGATCAATTCATAAAGTAGTGGCACTAGCTGGAGAGGTGCCAGCTCCTCCAGCTGAGCACTGCTGAGGAGCCCTTGAGCAAGGCATTGAACCCCCAACTGTTCAGGGTGCCTGCACGTGGCAGCTCTGACAGCTCCCTGACATCAGTGTACTGTGTACTTATGTATGATGTGTTTTTCAAATAGTGTGTGCATGTGCATGTAACAAAATAACAATCAGAGTGAGGAATGTGAATTCCACATTTGTGTGGATTAAAAGTGCAGTGTGTAAGATTTTGATCAAATGTGTGACATCTAAAATTATTACAAAACAATTTTTGGCCCTAAAATGAGCCCATTAATGTGTATCTACATAAGGGGGTGGGGGCCCTCTCTATGGGGGCTGCCATGTTTTTACTGTAGCCAAGAGTGAACGTACTAAACATCATTTGAGTTTTAATGACAATACAAGTCCTGCAGCTCAGAAGGTTGAGGGTGAGGCGATGGCTACAAAATGCAACTTCACCTGTAGATGTCATCAAATCTTAGTTTTCCACCTTTAATAAAGGTTGTTTCTTCAAAACTACGTCTCTAAATAATCCAGTCCCACTGGCTGTTGATGTCATTGTTGAGAGATTGCTTGTGCAATCTTAGTAATGATTTCCGCACCTTGCCCCAATTCGAAGTGTTTCATTATTTCTTAAAGGTACAGTATGTACAATTTCTACAAAAATGCAGGTTTCTCCTGCCGAAAGTGTAATAGAAAATAATTCGATGAGGACACAATGACCCAAAGATACAAATCATTGTTTTTATTACCTTAGAATGAGCCCTTTATATTACATCAGCAATTAGCCCTCACTATGGACACTGCCATGTTGTATGAACAAGTTCTCACATTCGCCCAGACAGGAGAAAGGTTTCATTTACACAGACAGTAAAGCAGCAGTATTCCATTTGATTGCATACCCACTAAAACTGTGAATCCTGAGATATACTGGGCTTGATAACTGTACTGTTTGATGGAGATAATGAACAAGCTCTCTATCAGATATTAGGAAAAAAATGCTATATATATATATATATATATATATATATATATATATTATCGATTTCTGGTTCTAAAGTCTTGTTGACCAATCAATGAGAAGAAATTAAATGTGTGTTCTTTATATGATATTCATTGCCTTCAAAGCTTAAGTTTCTACTCACATCTGTAGCTCTCCTCTTGGAGGCAACAGTGGCAGCGGGCAGGTGATGTTTTACAGTAAGAATACAGACACCACAGTAATTCTTTTATTTTCAGTGGGATTGGAAGTGGTTTGTCACGGTTTTCAAACCTTTTTCCCGAAACTGAATGAGAACAGACCCGGATGACTCATTGGCACTACACTAGTAGGTTCTTGCCTTATTTATGAGTGCTGGTGGTTTTCTCCGGTGCATCTCCTTGGCGCAGTGAATCATGAATGGACTAGACCGACAGAGCCTGCAATTGTGGAGGTGCATTGGGAGCAGTGGATATTGAGGATTAATTTTGTCCGTGTCAGACTGTTATTCCCAGCCCCCATCAAATCCATCTCTCTCTTTGCTCTCTATCTACAATGACTTTCTCATTTCTTAGTTTAATAGTGTGAAGCACAATTATTTGTCCACGGGCTGATAAATGGCTTGGATATTACGATAGAGAAACCCTCTGATATACTGTAATATATATTATGTTGTTGTTGTGGGCTAATGATTTAGACACCACCAGGCCAATCTGAGCTTGTTTTCCAAGCACATTCAAGGGATTCCAAGCAGAATGTAGAATGGGTCTATTAGCCTACGAGGTGACGCAGATCAAGAGGTCAGCGATAACGTCCAGGCTGTGGATGTGTCTGGGTGTGTGTTAGATTTGGTGACATCTACTGGTGAAGTTCCATATTGTATCCATCACCTCACCCTTCCCATTCGAGCATAGAGGAAAACAGGAGAATACAGGAGAACCTATGGTAGACTTCAGTTGTCATTAAAGCTCAAAAGATGTTTAGTACGTCACTTTGGGGCAATTGCAAAAACATGGCGGCCCCCCTTGGGTGGACCCACTTCTGGTGTACATTTATATTAAAGGGCTAATATAAGGGTTATATAAAAAGCAATTCATACATTAGTGTGACTATACATTTGTATAATTGTCAGAAATCTTACACACTGCACCTTTAAATTAGCCCATTAATGAATATTTACATCAGAAGCGGGTCCTCTCTATGGGAGCAGCCATGTTTGTACAGTAGCCCAGAATGGACATACTAAACATATTCATCATTTTAATGACAACTGAAGTCTCCCATAGGTTCTCCTGCATGCTCAGAATGGTGAGGGTGAGGTGATGGATACAACATGCAACCTCACCTCCAGATGTCAACAAATCTTACACACTGCACCTTTAGCTGTAGTTTTACTGTCCTGATGAACAAATTGGGACTGCTAATGCGTCTGATTGGCTGAAATGACGGATATAATGCCGCTTCCCGTCACAGTTGGAGCTGTTAGGCAGTTAACTTGAAATGTAGCCCGAGTCTCCGGTTTCAGTGACACAGTGGGTGTCCAGAGGAATCTTTGAAATAGATGAATATGTCCTGGTTTCAACAGTATGTGTCCCCAGATATGCAGTTTTTTTGGCAGATTGTTAAATATTCCTTTATAAGTAATGTGCCTTCTGCATCCTGACCCACAAAAATCAAAACCATAAAACAAACAGCTTTAACCCCATGCGGGGTTACTCCTACAGCTGTTGATGGTTGCTCGTCTGCCGACGTGCCAGTCAATCACAACAGAAATAGTTTCAGCTGTCCTCACGACATTGATTCCGAAGCTCCCGCTGTCTGACGAGAGAGATGGCTGACATTTTGCATCCCACCTCACCGAAGACAAATGCATCAACAAAGACCTCTAGCTAGAATTTCCTTTATCCCACATCAAATTCAGAAACACGGAGACAGAGGTTGCATTTGTGCAACCGTGTCATGAACAGAAGGTATTTGACCTTATTTTAAAGTAACATGGGTCCATACAATGCCTCTTCATGCATTAGTCTAATATGTAACTTGTCATAAACAGTAGAACACGTGTCAAACTTGTGGCCTGCAAGATCATTTTATGTGGCGAGAGCTTAAAGATATACAGTATGATTGTCTAAAAATAAAAGTCTAAAGCATACATTGCCCATGAACACTGGCGAATTACACATGCCACTTTTTATGTGGAGCAATATATTCAGTGTGTTTACAGGTGTAACATGTATGTAAATGTATATATAATATTTGTATCTTAAATGAATAATAGATTAATGAAAAATCAAATATGAAGACCGATATTTTGCAATATGTTAGGTAGTAATCACAATGAAAGTAGAATAACAGTAGAACAACAGTGTACGAACTTTAACTCTTATGCAGGACTCAGCTAAACAGATAGAGCAGTGTAAACATTTCCAAAAGGGCCAAACATGTATTGCAGGCATGCAGGAGAACTAATGGTAGCCCTCAGTTGTCGGTAAAGCTCAAAAAATGTTTAGTGGACCCGCTCCTCATATAATTAATTTAATTAAGGGGCTCATTTAGAGTATTTCAAAAAGCATTCATACATTGGGTTGATAATACATTTGTAAAAATGGCTTTCTATGATTGTTTTTAATTATATTTCTATAGATAGAAGTGACATATGTGGACCAAAATCGTACATATTGCACCTTTAATTCATGTTCTGCTGTCATTTAAGGGGCGAACATAACATACTCTTCCTCACACACACACACACACACACACACACACACAGCCCATAGATAGTGTCTATAGGCCGACTCGACATAAAAAAATCAGGTGATGAATCGGATGATGATCATGTCATTTTCATATATCTCTTTTACATATGTGTACTGTTTTTTTTCACCTATTCAAATAATCGTTTAATTGAATCGATAATCGACAGCCGCAGCATTTGCATGGAGTGCAATATAAAGGAAGCATGTGCTGCAGACCTCCAAAGACTGATCGCGTTATTTTCTACTGGCCAACTCTCTTGTTATTAGATAGCTTCCTGCCTGATCAATGTGTTAATCTGATTTACAAAGAACAAGATATATTGAACCCAGCAATTACCAAGGATTGCAAAGACTCGCTGCAGAGAGACTGCGTGTGCGCCCACAGAAACCCATTTAGTGCCACAGCTTTGATCCGTGAGGAGAAACAGATGCAGATCTGTAAATATCCTTTGCATTCTAATCCTATTTCCTAGTATAATCCGTTCTCTCATAGTTTGCCAGTCATTGTCGCAGCAATCTCTATTTTGACTCAAGAGCATGACATATCGTGAGACTATCGCAACAATTTCAACAGATCAAGGCGGCTCAGCTTGGCTTCATATTATCATTTCAAAGTGTGTCAGGCATTTTTGTGGAAATGTATCTGGAAAATTTCCTGGAAATTTTCAGATACCCATCACTTACGGTGTCAGTGTTGCAAGATACAATTCTGGTGCAAAGGAGGCCAGCGTTAAAAACACTCAGATATAAAACATGAATGTGTGGGATGGCGTATTTAGCATTTTTCTATATTCAATTCAATAGAACGGCCTTGGTTCAACTGCAGGGGCCATTCATACGTGTATTCACAATTCCTGATTTAATAAAGTGCATGTAAGTGCATTCATACCGAATTGTTATATTTGTTGAGATAATGGTTAAAGGTCTATCTAAAAAGGTACAACTGAACTTCTTAGGAAGTCCCCTAAACCACTATCCATATCTTTATGGCTTAATGATGTCATGTTTTTTCTTAAACAGGAGAAGATAACTCTTTCAGTTAAAGGCTACTCGAACAATTTCTTTTAGGAAATGGAATTACTGAATTACTTCAGATCCTTACCTTGCCCTCCAACTAACACCCCCCCATTTATTCATGTATTTTATTTAATTTTATTAATCAATTTGTAATCTATTATTTGTCTGTATATTTTTTTTTTAATTTTAGTTCCCTTTTTCATTTATTTATCTTTTCATGTAACTTCATATTGTAATTGCTTCTTGTTTCCCAATTACAAATATTGAAACAAAACTGAAAGGTACAGGGGCACATACAGTGGCCAATCATTTTTCAGCTGGGTCAGTGCCCTACTGGTCTGCCCTGACCAGTGGCTTTGACCATTTCCTGTGACCTAAATACCCTTTTCCAGCAGCAACAGATCTGTGACTTGACCACTTGATCCTGTGATTATTACCACATCACACAGAAAGATTTGATGGGACAGATCGAGTCCTCACTCAAAGTCACCTCACCTCGTAACAGGAAGCCCGTATGTTGTGTCTTCAACAGACAACACTGCAAGACTGAAAGAACTCTGATATGTAATTGGAACAGATTGGAACACATTGCATCAGATGAGGTGTTACCAACTGTCACTGCCATGTTAAATAACTTTATTTGCAATAGTTAGTTTACTGTTGCTCTTGATGAGACATGAAACGGATGCTGAAATGTCATCAGCGAGACTGGGTATTTGCCATTTGCCCAGATGTTGTCTTACATGTAGACTTTGCAGCGCTGCAAAAAACAAATGGCGGATTAACCAAGCGTCTCTTGAAAAAGATATTGAAAGCTCACTCCCACCGGAAAGAACAGAACGGCTTTCTTTCAGTCTCCAGCCAGACCTAACTAAACAGCCAGGAGGGTTATGATGAGAACAAACCCAACAGGACTCCGATAGCCCTGGAGGTAACAGTGGGTTTATCACAAGATAAATATTAGAGGGGGGAAGAGAGGGAATATCTCCAAGTAGCTTGACGGGCGCTGAACAACATGACCCAGCTGCTCGCTCTTTCTCCTCATGACATCTCCCTTCTCCATTGTCACACAAATAATGAGAGAGGATTTCCTTTTCTTCTTCTGCTTCTATTTCATGTCTCACTCTGTTGCCCTGGTGCTCCGTCACTCACTGTCTGCGGTCTGCCGGGTGTAAGAGCATGTCTGACACATTTCCATTAGTGGGGAGACTATTCAATTACCATAGCTCACGATATTTAAATCTCGCCAATTACTGAACATCTCCCTTTTAAATTATGCATATGCAGAGCCGATAAGGTTGTGTGTAGTGATTTCTCCTTTTGACATGTTGCAGAGGGTTCCACTGTGTCGGACCCTCTTCATCAGTGAGAGAAAGGACACCGCATATTTATTGTTTATTATTGTATGTACATGCAAGCTATGGAATTCAGAGTGATATCTCCAGCCTGTATCCACAAGTGTTGTAGCTTTAAAACTGAAGGCAGCAATTTTAAGGTGCAGTGTGTAAGATTTGGTGACCTCTTGAGGGGAAGTTGCATGTTGTATCCATCACCTCACCCTCACCCCTCTGAGCATGCAGGAGAACCTATGGTAGACTTCAGTTGTCAATAAAACTCAAACAATGTTTAGTACGTCCACTTTTACTACTGTAAAAACATGGCGGCCTCCTTAGAAAGGACCCCCCCTCCTCGTGTAAATATTCATTAATGGGCTCATTTAAGGGAAATGGGAAACAAATAATATGTTCAGATGATTATGAATTCATGAAAATATCATTGTATGTACGAAACACCTTTTGAGTTTTAATGACAACCGAGGGCGACCATAGGTTCTGGTGTATGCTTGAAAAGGAAGGCTGAGGTGATGGATACAACATGCAACTTCATCACTAGGTGTCACAAAATCTTACACACTGCACCTTTAAATTGTGCAGCGGTCCAAATGTCTGAGGCTTGCAGTGACATGCTCCATGTTTCTCAGTGCTAAATTGCTGATTTCGCAGTCAGGCCTTATGATCACAAAACTGCTAATGTTTGCTCGTTTTCTTCGAATAATAATCATTGGCTCTAATTTCTGTGCGGCCGAATCCAGTCGACAAATTGCATGTGTGTGTGTGAGTGTGTGTGCTCTCTGCCAGCATCTGATCTCTTCCCTCGTATCCTAGCAACCCCCCTCCATTTCAAACGATACAGGAGCATTCACACATCCTCCCACTCGCCAAGCCCACATGCCTCCCCTTTCCGTCTTTCCTATCTGCACCTGACCCAATCCCCAGGTGAGCAGCCACCTCCTATCTTCTACTACATTTTTTCCCAACACCTTCACCCCAGCCCACTCATTGCAGAGCCTTTTTCCCAGTAGCAACACATGTGAAATAATAAATACAAACATCAAGGCTCTTCTGCTCTCCTCTATTTTTCATCAGTTGCGTTCTACAAGTCAACGGCACAGTCTGGATGAATGTGTGGTGTCTGCTTTGACACAGACATTCACGTGTAACTATAACCCTGCGATTTGACCCCTTTGAACTCTCACTTTTAATATTTCTATTTCACAAACCTTTCTTCCATACTTGTACTTGAATGAGATGATGAAAGAGGTGGGAAAAAAATGTGTGTAAATGTGAGAACTTCAGCACTGATAAAAAAAAAGGCTTAGTTAATTTTATGGGCTGTTGAAAAGGAACTGAAAATAGAAAGTTACAGTATAAAGGGCTGATAGCAGGTGACCTATTTAAAAACAACGATCTATTTGCACATCTGGATGATTAAATGGTGTTACTATGAAGTTGCAGGGTTATCTGAATCACATTAATGTCCCTCAATGTAGAAAGAAAATACATTCTACATGGTGCTTTATATGCAAAGAAAGGCATGATGATCAAATCAAAGTTTCTTTATACAGCCTGCATTTACAAATCAGAATTTGTCTCACAGGGCTTCACAGGGTGGGTAACATCCTCTGTCCAAGACCCTCAGCAAGGGTAAGGAAAAACTACCGGGGACAAAAACCCTTTTAACAGGGAAAAAAAAAAGAAAAAGGTAGAAACCTTAGGGAGATCATGATGCGTATCCTTTTTGATATTTGATTCCAAATATTTACTTAAGCTTGCTATAATATTATAGTTTCTGCCTCTGAGTGATTTAAGTCACATGTGTCACACTTGTGGCCCCTGGGCCAAATGTGGCCCGCAAGAGCTTCAAGGCATATGATTGTCTAAAAATGAAAGTCTAAATCATACATTGCCCATGAACTCTAGTGAATAACACATGGCACTTTTTAAGTGTAGCAATATATTTAGTTTGTGTACAGGTGTAACACATATGGAAATGCATATGCAATATTTGTAACTCAAACAAATAATAGATCAATGAATAATAATCAAATATGAGGACAGATATTTTGCGATATGTTCGGTAGTAATCACATTTAGTCCCGCAATTAAAACCGGCTTCTTGAGGGCAACCATAATGCTGATGTGACCCTGGTGAAAATGAGTTTGACACCCTAAGTGAAATCAAGTCCGGCCGCCTGTGTAGCAAGGCAAGTTTTACATGGTTGGAGAATTGCAAGAAGCATATTTTGAAGGTACTATAAAATACGGTATTTAGGGTTGAGGTTGAGGCAATCAATGATGATGGGAACCCATATTGCTGATACTGTATGTTCTCAACACCCAGCAATTGAGGGGGTGGGGTGTGAAAAATCCACAAATGACATGCTAAATCAAAACCACGTCCGTCAGGGCAGTAAGAAAGCACATAAGCTGTGTGATTTAATCATGTGTCCCGACAATGTATAAATCATCCTGTGCCATCGCTTTCAACAGAGAGATCTCTGCATACAATGTGTTTACACTTTTCTATATATGTCGTTTCCATTCCATTGCGTGTTTATATTATGTTATTACGTATACTGATGTCTACAATCTATCTCACTGCTAACCGTTTCCCCACAGTAGCACTGACAATATAATGCATTCACCATTTTATTTCAATTCCTCAACTTCTATGTATGGAGTCTAGCTGCACTATGTACAGGAAGTGTCAAGTTGCAACTGAGACCTTACTGGTGAAATATCTCAAAGGCTAAGCAGCATGAATCAGAATCATCTTTATGTACAACACAAGAAAACAATACATTTGTTTCTATCTATCTATCCATCTATATTTCTATCAAATCGGGTCAGCAGTAGCTCAGTCAGTAGGGACTTGGGGTTGGAACTGGAGGGACGCCGGTTCAAGTCCTGCACAGACCAAATGAAAAGTGTGGACTGGTAGCTAGAGAGGTACCAGCTGCTCCTGAGCACTGGCTAGCAGCCCTTGAGCAAGGTACCAACCCCCCCCCCCCCCACCCCCAACTGCTTAGGCCCCCCCCCCCCCCCCCCCCAACTGCTTAGGGCCCCTGCATCTGGCAGCCCCTTCGCTCTGACATCTCTCCAGCAGTATACTGTGTACATATGTTTGATGTGTGTGTTTCAGACAGCATGAGGAATGTAGGAAAGTGAGGAATGTAATTTTCCCATTGTGGGATAAATAAATGTTGTCTACTTCTATCTATTGAAATTTCCAAATAACATGTTTTAAACATGATGCAACCACATGGAGTTCAACAACCGATAGACAACAGAAATAGATTCCTTTCCAGGTGCAATTCTCTTTGACCCTGCTTCTCCGAGAAGACCCCCAGCCCCCCACCGCACTGCAAACATTACCAGGAACCCGTAATTATCAGAGAGAAAACCCACGGAGCAAGTGGAATCAGTTCTGAAAAGCTCAAGGGGGCAGAACAATTAAGAATTTGCTGAGCTCCTTTGCAATAAGGATACGCTCATCAACGCCTCAGTGAAAGGTGCAGGGGCAATGCACTGATAGCGTCTAACCTCTTATCTTCTTCAGAACAAAGAAAAAAGATTGGCCATTTGATTGCATTGGAGGAGACATATTGCAAGGAGACGAGTTACTGCCCCATTTTTTTTCAAGTCACACCCACTCCATAAAAAATATTATTATATTTGTAGCAGATCCTTGACATGACGGCAAATGCGATCAAGATGTTGATTAGATGTGTCAAGCTGTCTGAAGTAGGGGTTTGTGGCACTTATTGAATTTTAATCATCACTATGGTGACTGGCAGAGGAAAATCATAGATGAACGAATGCATGCGAACGTTTCAGTGTGTGCTTATTTTTCCGCCCCGCTGTCCACTGGACAATTTGATGAACAATGTGAGGTCTGGCCACAAACTCATAAATCATCCCAAATGAGTGGAGAAGATTAAGGACTTGCATGGAAGCAGCATCTCAGCAAAGGCAGATAATATAGAGGGCCTACAGCATCGGCAGCGCTCTCTCCAGTCTTTCAAAGGAATTAAGGAATAGGGAACTCTGTTCTGCGTTATTACTTGTGAAATGAAGAGAATTAATTGAATTATATTCAAGTCATAAGGGTAATTGTTTCTGAGTCAATGGCTGTTTCCAACAGGAAGGCAGACAAGCTGAAAGACAAACAAGTTTCCAGCTGGAGAGTTGCAAGTCCAAATTCACAGAAATGAGCTAATTGTGAAAAAAAAAAAATCAAATACATACAATATCAAAGTGGTATCAAAAACACGACCCTTATCTTTGATATACATGTATATTGTTTCCATTATTTACTCTTTGCTGTCTGTTCATGCACACACCACAGATGCAGGCGGTGAATTTGCATCGAGGCAAAACAAACCAACAAACAAACAAACATGGAGGACAGTGAACTTAGATTGGAGTAAAGCCAAACACACCAATGATGTGACCAGCTATACTACAAAATATGTTATTTTTACCCTCAGTAAAACTGAGGCTAGGTCTGACACATGGATGGATGTGATAAAATAATGTTGTTTTCTAATTAAACTGCAAAGCATTCCTGTAATAGACTCAAAGATAATATACCAATAATCATGAAGTCTATGAAGGCCTGGCTCAAATGTGAAAACGTAATTAAATGCCTCACCATTTAAAGGTGCAGTGGGTAGGATTTGGTGACATCTACAGGTGAAATTGCACATTGTATCCATCCCCTCACCCTTCCCATTTGAGCATGCAGGAGAACCTATGGTAACCCTCAGTTGTCATTAAAGCTCTGGCTCACTCTGGGCTAATGTAAAAACATGGCGCCCCCACAGGGTGGACCTGCTACTGGAGTAAATATACCTTAATGGGGTGATTGAAGGGAAAGAGGTTACAAATAAAACAGATAGTGATTATAAATTCATGAAAATGTCAGTATGTAATTGTTTTGTAATATTTTTAGAAGTGACAAAAATATCCACACTGCACCTTTAAGCATTGCTCTACTTGCAAATTACACACACAGGCATAGTGTCCTGGCTTCAGGGCTCATATCTATAATCTTTGCTTGGATATTTTATAGTAAAGGGAATCCAGATTCCCTTGAACACAAATACAAGACCAAACTTTATGATTATTACCGTGCTCAGCACAAACACAAGTTGCGAAATGAGATACTCCATCCCCTCCAAACAATCCATAAGCTTAAATCATTCACAAAGAGTTTGGATCATGAAGTGTTGCGCATTCCCGGTAAATTCACGGAGACCACCAGATCAAAGACACAGTCTTTGTGACGGGCTATTGTCAAATGTCGGACTTATCACACATTTGCAGCATATTGATTGAAGACATGTGCTTATCGAGCACATACAGAAACATGCATAGACTCCATCGAACCTATTCCTTTGCAAACTGACTCCAGGACATTCAGGTTTGCAATACATTCAATCTGAGCTTATCCATTTGTGCAGACTGGCTGCTACTCAGTTAACAAGGTGGACATAATGAAAAGGAGGCACATAACTGAGAGAGGACAGAAGAAATTGCTTTCAGAAAACCAATGCACTGCATTGTGGGTGTTTTCCTGACAACAGCATATCACTGTTTATATCATGTTTTCTACTTTTTTGAGTTTAGTGCCTCTAAAGTAGATCACTTACTTCATATATCCCAGGTAAGCATTTCGGGTTTCAACAAGCCACAAGGGGAGAGGGACAATAGCTGCTTATGTTTTCTGCTCCAGATATAGTGGAGCCATATAATAACTTTTTGTAATCATCCAAATGGGGAAACGGCCCCTGGTGGGGCCACGGGCGCTTTAACAACTGGACACACCTGCAAAATGAATGGTCATATAGTTTGGAGAGATAAAGCGAGGTATTGGCTTCCTGTCTTGGATGCTGGGTCTCCACACTTCCTAAATTGTGCGTGTGCTGCCTCGGTGTTCAATCTCTGCTGGTTCTTAGGGGTATAAGGCTTCGCCTGTGTGTGAGAACAATGATGAAGTTGCATTTTTCTAAAGGTGCAGAGGGGATTTTCTCTCCTTATGTTCCTGTGTCAACAATGAATGGATATACATCCTGAGGCACCACCATTTTTTACTGCAGAAGTTCGCCCATAGCAAGAGTGAAAGCACAGATCTTCGTTGTTTATTTAAAAGTGTGAGGGGGAAAAAAATACGGAATCGACTTGAATATTTAAAGGTGCAGTGAGTACGATTTAGTTACATCTACTGTTGAAGCTGCATATTGTATTCATCACCTCACCCATCCCATCCGAGCATGCAGCACAACCTATGGTAGCCCTCAGTTCTCATTAAAGCTCAACGTTTTGTTTAGTTCCTCCACTCTAGGCTATTGTAAAAACATGGTGGCCCCCCAAGGATGGACCGGCTTCTCCTAAATATATATTAAAGGCATAATTTTACAAATGTGTTAGTCAGGGAATGCAGATTATACATTTGTAAATATGCCTATATATAATTGTTTTGTAATTCTATTTCCATAGATACTTGAGACAACAATTGACTGAAATCTTACACACTGCACCTTTACGCAACAAATAAGAAAATGTTATATTTTATTCAAGCACAAATTTGCTTGAGATGCAATACAACTGCATCCTTGCCACTGCAGTAAATACAATGCATAATATGGACTTCATTAAGAATGCAATATTTGGGCAACATTCATCAGGACTGTATTCTTTGAAACAGTGGGTGACCCCCGTGTGCTTTGTTCTGCTTTACATTTAAACAAATACATACACATTAGCGATTATGCATTGCTGATGGAGCTGCCATGGAAGGTCTTGACCTGCTCCACCGGCTGAGTTACCCACATCCCACACACTGTGACTCATCACACATGAGAACCAGAGAGCTATAGCAGTGTTTGCGCAAAAGTAAGATCCTTCCTAAAATGATATATACACATACCTTTGGCAGCATTTTCACTATGCAGGGTGTGCACTTTCTGGAGAAGAACAATAAATGAACCCTCCTCCCGGACTCGCCACTCCATTAACAAACTGTCAATGTTTTTAAGCAGCCCATATGATTGGCCACATTTTTGGCGATGGCCTCTAAACGACCCCTCAGTCACACACCTATTATGTATGAAAATCAATTCGCCTGAATCAAGCCCGCGTGCACACAAAGGAGCACTTGCAAGGTCCAGGCAACAAAATTACCCAAACGGTGTCACCACTTCCTGTGTGTACAAAGCATTCTTGATAATGAGGAGGGGGAATTGTTACATGACATGAGAGTTAGGAGAGCTTTCAATTTGTTATCCTGTTTGTATTCATTGCTAGTCCTCCAGGCATGACCCAATCAAGGGGGAGTGCAAGGCGACTGCATCACTTCCAAAAGTGTCTCTATCAATCTAGAACAGAACATACAGACAACACACTAAAACAGAGCCATTAAAGCTGCAGTGTGTACGATTTTGGTCATTTTTTGTCACCTCTAGAAATATTACAAAACAATCAAATACTGACATTTTAGAATCACCGAACTGTTTTATTTCTAATCCATTCCCCTTAAATAGGTCCATTAATGTACATTTACATGAGGTGCGGGTCCTCTCTACGGGGGCCACCATGTTTTTACAGTAGCCCAGAGTGGACATACTAAACATCTTTTGAGTTTTAATGACAACTGAAGTCTACCAGAGATTCCCCTGCATGCTGGGAAGGGTGAGGGTGAGGCAATAGATACAACTGGCAACTTCATATCTAGAGGTCACCAAATCGTACACACTGCATCTTTAATGTCCCAGAAAGTTTCAGCTTACAGGGCTTACTATTGCAAATGTGATGCACTGTACAAGTACAGCATGCAATTTGTAATCAAAACATGCCAAAGCTAGGTGCTGTAAGTCAACAAGACATGCGGATGTAATTGCACACTGTAATGAACTGCACATTATGTACTGTTAGTGTAAATGAAAGCAATCATTTTCCCTTGCCATTTTCAATACCAGGTTTTAAAACCTAAAATGTGGTGTCTTTCAAGCCTTTCATTTCACTTTATGAATGAAGTGGGTTTGAAAGGTATTTTTTCTATCTGTGGTAGCATCACAAAGAAGTGGAAAACTGCTGCTGTAGCAAAACGCCAATGTGGTCGTGAAAAAATAAAGTGTTTTCCCCCTTTTCCCATTTCAATTTAGCTGCAGTTTTTGGGATGTAGGATGTTCTGTGGTGCAGAATACATTCAGTTTGACTTCTGACGTTACAAACAGTAACACTGCACTTATCATGTAAAAACATTGGCTATGCAATTGAAAATGAAATGTGCGGGGGAATCTTAATTTGACATTTTATGCCTGAACTATTCAAAAGTGCTTGGGTACGCAGCAGCGAGTGCAGCTGTGTATTCTTTCAACTAAAGTGGAAGCTGGACAATTGTCCTATACTGTTGGATGTCCCGCAGCTCAATCTGTGCAGCCGTGGAAATATCAACATGCCGGGAGAAAAAAGATGCCTCAGTTGGAAAAAACCCACTCCAGCTGTGCTGCTGAACCGCTCTGCAGCTGGAACACAAACCCCGGGCTTCTGTTTGGGAGGCTTCTGTTTCATGGCAAAGATGCTGCTGCATGAGAACAGGGTTTTTCTTCAGGAGGGCAAAAATAAAATGTGTTGTGAAATATGAAGTTTGCATGTAAAACAAACAAAAACACTCATCAGTTGATTTTCAGTATCATAATGCATTTATGAATAAGAACTGTGCGTATTGTCGGATAAATGCATCGCGATCACACTTTTTTTTCACATACAGAGCAACTGTGAGGAAGAGGATAAAAAGAGTGTTTCACCTCTATGATTGGGAGCAAACTAATTTATTTGAATTGCTAAAGCTACAAAGGTGATAATCAGCTCAGAATTAAAATAAACAAGTGACGGATAGTGATCTAGTTTCTTTTGTAAAGAGTCGACAAGAACACTGCAGATTTTTTGTCTAATTAATATCATTTTTAATTAAGCTATTTGTGTCTTTTCTATATAGGTCAGTGGAAATCAAGTTTTTTTTTTTTTTTTTTTACATTCCACAATTGGTATTTTGATGACGTCTCAAGATGAACCACTGAGCCATTGCCACCCCCGAAGTGAGAGGTATTGAGTAACAACACGCAGCATCAAATGGTGATTGGTCTATATTTACAGTATAGCGTTATCAAGTCTTGAAGACCTCTCAAAGCGTGAACATTCATACTGTGCATCTATTTGCAGCGCTTTCAGTACATGTGACAATGTGGGGTTCAGTGTCTTGCCCAATGACACGTCAGCATACGGAATGCGGAGCGAAGGCAAGGAATTGAACCCCAACTCTCTGGTCAGAGGACGGATCCTCTTGGGGTCAAACTCATTTTCACCGAAGACCACATCAGCATTATGGTTACTCTACAAGGGCCCGGCTTTAACTGTGGGAATAAATGTAATTGACTACTTGACATATTCTAAAATAATTCCATTCATTATTGATTATCATTCAGTTACAAATATTATATATGTATTCATATACATGTGAAAATGTAAACACACTGAATATAAAAAGTGGCGAGTGAATTAACTAGTGTTCATGGGCAATGTATGCTTTAGACTTTTATTTTTAGACAATTATATGCCTTAAAGCTCTGGTGGACCACATAAACTATTCTTGCCGGCCAGATTTGGCCTGCGGGCCACACGTTTGACACACGTGCTCTAACCCCTCATCCGTAGCAACGCTGCCTCTGGGTATCACTAAACCCTTCAAACTGTACCTTTAATTATTAATTGGGAATTCACATTTCACTTGATACGTTGACATGATAGCGACGAGTTGAATCAAAACAGCATGTTCCTGGCTAAGTGATATTAACTCTGCTACAACAGCGTGCACGTTCTTGGCTAGTGACACAGCATAATCAGTTTAATAGTATAAGACGGCTGCCAGTTACTCTGACCTCGAGACAGCCGAGCCCCGCAATAATTCTTGCGGCAAATAATTAGTTTTATCGCACAATGACATGGGTCATCCGCGAGGGCTTGATTAGAACAAGAGAACAATATAAGAAAATGTGAGGTTCAGTGGAGCCCTCAGAGGGGATTGCTTCTTCATATCTTGTCAAATTCCAGATGACATTTCATATGACTGCCGACCAGAAACAATCCCTCCCCATATGAAATGCTGCAGCCTCTGAGAGTCATTACGTCGAGAGCTGAAATTCCACACTGCACTGCCTTAGTCTTCACTGTAAGTGTTTTGTTTGTACCGACACTCCAGCAGAGAGCAGAGAGAGACCGGATATCGGGTTTTTATATCAGCGGCATTTGCAGGATTTTCTTGTGTAAAATATGCAAAAATAACATCGATAGGAGATAATACATATTGCAACTGTAATAAAGACCACCTTGTTTACTATTAATCTATACCTTTTACTGGTTAACAGCATTTTTCTGAGCTTCCATTATTCCTCACACTTACCATTACCCGTGGTGAGCGGCAGCACAAAGTATGCCTACCCAAAGGAAATGGTATGGCAAACATGCACATCTGCTTTTTTTTTTTTTACCCTGACTCTAATGTGCATGGTATTGACCATATGTTGAATAATATGACCCACTATTTGTTATTCCAATTACATTCGGTATACACAGTATATTTTCCTGCTCTGCCTGATGGATTTGCACTCATCTAATGTGTGCAGTGCACCGCCGCTTAACAGACTTAGAATTTGCATTATAATGATTTAGAGCACCGATGCATTTTTAATGCTCATAAACAAGAGTGCGCACTATGGGCTTTTCTTCACAGAATATGCTTACTCCTCCATTTAGTCGTGCGTATATGGTCGTGGCGTTGGTGTGAAATCACGTCTGTGTCTAATCATGATGAAAATGTGTCGTGGGAAACACAGACAGATATTCTAGGAGAGTTAAAGGCTCTGTGGTCGTCTGCAGCATGAAAATCAGAGCGACGTACGGTCAGAGACGTGATGCAACTATGATGTGGGTGCACCATAAACTTGCCTTGGAGAGAGACTCTTAATTGATAACCGGAGTAGACGACACACTGCTTTAATGCTAATCGGCGATTGACAAAACTTTAGGGAATTATGCAGGTCTCTGCAGGCTTTTCGTGTTTTTTGAATTCATGCTGATGAGCCTAAAGGGGAGCGATGCACTTTTTTATTCATCTATTCCTCCACAAGCATTACAGTCTCTCAGATATCACTGACTGGGTTTTTCAGTGAATGATGCATGTCAGCACAGCAAACGAGTGTTTCTTTTTTAGATGTCTGCAAATTGGATTTGAATTACACATATAAATAATCTGTCGCTGAAGACTTACACAAGGGCAAAGCTTGTGTTACATATTTATCCTGCTATTACTTTTGCTTTCATTTTCCAGCATCAACATAAATCTAATTTATGCAACTGCAGCCGCTGAGAAGGAAAGTAAAGAAAAACACAAACCAAACCAGTCATTGTATCATTATAGCACAGTGCACACACACACATATGGTTGTGTTATTTACATTCAGTATCAATTTTTGTCCGGGACAAACAGTATCTGGCATTGTTAATTCTTAAGATGTTTACTTACTTGTGACATTGGATTTTTATGAATCACGCATGGGCTTTGTGAAATTTTTGCTTAAAATATTCAGAAATTACATAAAAATGTGTTAAGTTATGTTAACGGTTAAAACAATATCAATGTTTTCCTTTACGGAGATATCATCCCATGACTCACAAAAATGCCTGTAATACCACTTTTTCACCACTTGAGTAAACAGTGAGCGCACTACAATACTCATCCAGCACAAAATCTTCACAGATGTGGTTGTGACACAAGTGTCATTTCGGAAATATACATTTTGCTTAAGATTGACAATTATATCTCACTATAAAACGTAGTTTATATGTTTATATTTTACCATCATGGATACTTCTTTCAACGCTATCAAAGTGGAGGCATTCTTGCTAGTCTTGTTCAATGAATTGTATGTTATTATTTTGTTTCATAATCAAAACGTGACATTTGTATGCAGAAAACAAAGGAGTTTGCGCTAGTTTGTTTTTTTAAGGATATGTATTCATGCACAAGACTGCCATCTGCTGTTGATAGCGGTCCCTTCAGTGTAAAAGCGATAACTTACTACTGATATGGGTTGAACAGGAATTGAACTAATTACTAACCACCTGCAACTGATGATTATTTGCATAATGGATTCACCTGCAGGTTATTTTGTGACAAAGTATCAAATTAATTCTGTTTGAACCTTTCACACCCACATCTGTCAACCCATCATGGCGTCGGATGGGGGTCAGTGTGTCTATCCAGCAGAAGTCACTGCTTGGACAGACACAGCTCATATGACCAGGAGCCTTGATGGGGAAAATGTTTTACTCGTGCATTATATGATTGACATTTAAATGTTAAAGGTGCAGTGGGTAAGATTTTAGTTATTTTTGTCTCTTCCAAGAATATAACAAAACAATGACATACTGACATTTTCATGAATTAAGAATCACTTAAATGTATTATTTTTTCCATTACCCTTCTATGAGCCCATTAATCTATTAAGTCAATTTACATGAGGAGTGGGTCCTCTATATGGGGGCATCATGTTTTTACAGTAGTAAAAGTGTATATTCTAAACATCAAGATAACATACATAATACAACATAAAGACAACTGACGTCTACCATAGGTTCCCCTGCTTCAAAAGGCTGAAGGTGTGGTGATGGATACAACATGCAAGTTCACCAAAGCTTAAACACTGCACCTTTAACATGTGTACTTTTTGCAAGTGACGATCCAACTTCACGCCTATAACCTGGCTTTTGGGGATATGTCTGAAACAATTCCACTATCAGTTGATTTTGTCTTTTAACGTCTGATATTGCATGCGTGTGTATCGCTGTCAAGCAGTGAAGAGATAATTGACGCACATGCACAGTATGTTGCCCTTTTCTTCCCACTATACTCAATATATGTGCTTAAGCAAAAATGTGTGAAATGAAAATCTCCTCTGAAAACCTACCTGCAAGGCATTAGGAGTCCCTTCTTATGCTGCAAATACAACACAATATAATTCAGCTCAAATGCAGCACTCACACTAGCAGTGGCATAGTCATGGATGCACCTCTTAAGGTATTAAGGTGGCCCTAAGCCTATATCTTATCAGGTCTCAGTCAAATAGGCAGGGAGATGGGGGCAGGGACAAAAGCAAGCCGAGCAATTAATTGTCTTCTCTACTTGGCATCTCATTTCAGCACCCCAGAAGGTCTTTTACAGGAGCAAGGCAGTCATTAAACCTCCAACAACAATCACTGCTGAGCTATGCCTCCGTCCACGATGATACTTCAATGTCTCCTGACTAATCGCAGCCGGCTATGACAAGTCCACTCAAAAGCAATAAAAATGTAATACATGCGAGGCAATTTATAGCATTTAAATGCCGTGTTAGTCACATCGGTGATATGAAACAGAAGCCGGGAGGTAATTATTGTCCACTAGGATCAGAAATGGTCTAAATAATCCACCAGAATGACTGTTGTAGAATTGGCAGCAGGAGCCCTTCAGATGTAAAAGGACTCCTCTAAAACAATGGAACGAAAAAAGAGAATAGGAAAGGTAATGGTGAGAGGCAGCGAGGCAAAGGGTATTGTGGGAAGAACAAAAGAAAAGTTTTTTTTTTATTTATTTATTTTTTTTTCAAAAGTACGACAAGGAAAAACGAGGCTGAGAAAGAGCTTGCTCGGTGAGAATGAAGGAGATAGGGGTTGAGACCCACAGAGAAAATAGTGGGGAATGGGGAGGAGGAAAGAGTTTGAGAGGCAGAAAGCTGGCAGTTGGGGAAGCGGCGATGGTTCATTTGTCACTGTCAGATCAGTTTGTTTCTCCTTCATAACTGCAAGGAAAAGATTTGGCCCACAACCCAGCCCCCCCCACCCCCACTCTTAAGCCAACCACTCATCACCATCCACTCTCCAACCTCTGCAAGCACCTGCCCTCTCCCCTATCGCCGGAGATGAGGATGCAACCCAAGCCGCAGCACACACTCTGCACACACACACACAATTTTGTCTGTCTGCATGGACATGCTCACTGAGCTTAATCGAATGTAGTGTATGTCCCAGTAACAGTAGCAGCCTATAGCCTGCAGTAAAATCCTCTATCCAAATGCACGTCTGTGTGATATTGGCATTTCCTTCAGAGGACCGAATTAATAAGTGAGGAAGCGCATCGGTGAAATTATAGCTGTAAGATGCCAAATAGAGGATGAATGTTCGACTTAAGCGGAATATACAAATTCCTAATAGACGCCCGTACCTCAGTTGGACTATGGCCCCTCTTTCTGCAAAGAAGCAGGGGCAGCGTGCTGATACAGCACTATACCGGATGAACAACAGGCAGAATGCGACAAACTTTTATTGGTAGTGTCGTCCCAAACGTGGGCTTGGTGATGGTGGTGGTGCCTCTGCACTAAAGAAATCTATCAGCTGGAGGTGAGAAAAAAATGAAAAATAATAATCAATGCTTTCTTTGGCTCCGGGAAGTGTGGTGTAGTTGGCGATTCTATTGCACGTAGACTCCCTTGAGGGGCACGTATCGGTGCATGCTTCAGCGGGCGTAATAAACCTGAATTGTCTGTGTTGTAGGTAAGTCTGCAATTACCGCGGGAGGTTTCTGCTGCATGTGCAATTATCGAACAAGCAAGTTTCAAAATGTTAAGGATGAATGCTATTTCTTAGTTTTAGGTCTTTCATCTCGTTGAATGCGACCATTTCCAGAGAAAGCCTGTTTGCCTCGCAGCAGCAGGATTGTGAATTACTTTCACTCCTTCTGCATTTTGTTTGGCTCTTCCCTCTATTTGTTATGTTGATCACTTTTTCATGATTTGTCCAGATAATTAACTTTATCTTTTATTTTCTACCGCAACCACAATGTAATGTATATTTCAACAGTACAAAAAAGACTGCGACTGCCGCACTTAAAGGTGCAGTGTGTACGATTCGGTGACATTGTAAAAACATGGCAGCCCCCATAGGGTGGACCCGCTCCTGGTGTAAATATACATTAGAGGGCTAACTTTAGGGTTATGTGAAAAGTAAGTCATACTTTGGGGTGATTATTCATTTGTAAAAAAAATTATATTATTGTTTTGTAATTCCATGTCTATGGATAGAAGTGACACAAATTGACCAAAATCTTACACACTGCACCTTTAAAAGAAACAAAAAATCTGGTTTACTCACATGTGAAACCAAAATTATCGTTTCCTTCACAACAATAGAGAAGCTCAAGATCTGTAAACCGAATTAACGTATTATTAGTAGAGACCGGTATTTGTGTTCCATTTTGAGAAAGCACTAAACCGTGTACGAATTTCACACTCGATTCATCCACTCAGATAAAGTGTCAGAGGGCGCTGCGTTGTTCAGAAGTGTTTTTGTTGTGGCTTGGTAAGCTGTGTGAATGTAATAATTGGGAGACGTAAAAACAACACAGAGAGTTCGATGAGCTGGAGACACAAGCTGTGTCTCATTTCGGAGGCCGCGCACTTCAAAGTGCGCATTTGTAGGCCGCTGACATCACAGCGGCGAGACTAGACTGTCCCATTTCACAGGACACTTAAAAATGTGCACTCACACATCAAATCATCACACGCAATCAAAGCCCCGAAAACGAAGTGTGAATTGATGTGGATTTCGCGGTCCATATCCCAGGATGCACTGCGCTCCACCCATCGAAAATGTAAAAAATAGAGGGTACACATAAGCGGAGCGAAGAACACGGAGGCGCTGACTCGTTTTAGAAATGGGGTTTTGTGAACTTAGCGTCTTGTTAGCCACGTTAGCTGCTGTGTGAGCAGCTTCCTGCCTCTGGAGCTCAGCATTTACAGGAAACACCTGTAAGGGTTCACGTCATGGTGATATGTTGGATCAAAATACGCCGTAGTGCTGCGGTGTAATAATAATTCTTAGGAAATCATTTTAAATGCTTAAATGAACTCTCAATGAAAGAGGTGATGGAACTGCGGTACAGCAACGGTTGCTGGCTTCATTTTGTTGAGTCTCGTCCCACACCCGTTGCCAAGCACGGACCGTCTCATTTAACCACGCAATACAGTGAGTGCACTCCTCTCACGGCTGACGAAGTGCGTGTACTTCGTGGGCCATGAGAGGAGAGCACTTGGTAGTGCGCCCCCCCCCCGGTGGGGGGCCCCCCCCCCCCCCCCTCTGTCTCCCCTAAAATAGGACACAGCTACAGACACGGAGAGTTGATGTTATTTAAAATAGAAAGGAAAGCTGGCAACAGCAACAAAGGGGGTGGGGGGGGGGTGGAAGTGCTAATCAGCAATCATTGGACAAGTGCTTGTGTGACAGATGTTTGTCGTCAAGCTAATCAAACAGCTGATTGGACAGTTCTCTGTTTCGTCAACTTGAGACGGCTGCAGCCATCGACTTGGAATGAGCAATTTGTCAAGTCCTGAGTAAGATACCGACGAACAAACAGTAATCAAAGCATAAACCTTTATTCGAGAATAATCAGTGGTTTGTGTGTGTGTGTGTGTGTGTATGTGTGTGTATGTGTATGAAACAGAGAGGGGGGAGGGAATGGGGGTATAACTTATCTAAATTATGTGAACAACAAAAAGAATCACAAATATCGCATTGCCTTTTGCAGATAATTAAGTCTAATTGAATGTGTTGTATGTTAATTGTTAAAAAAATATTTAAATGTTGCCTTCCCATCACACCCAGACAAATGTGATCACACTGCATTAACTTACAGTTATAAACGAAAAATAAATACTTAATAAAAAGACTACTAACAACCAAAGTAGAGAAGAATGGGTGAAAAATAGGAAAATTGCATTGTGTACTTATTGTCTGAGCACCCCCCGCTGGATTGAAAGGGAATTACCTCAGATGGTCTACTGCGCTATTCTTGGTTGTTTTTTTGTTTGTTTGTTTGTTTTTTTATTAATGCTCCGTAATGTTTGAATAAGAACTGTACAATATGACACAATATGTTAACCAATCCAAATTACATATGTAAAATGACGAACGTTAAGCCAAGCTTAAACAGGTGTTAGCATCACATGCTGCTAAGCATATATCAAATAATGTTGCTAGTACAAGGCTGGAATGTTTTCTTTATTAAGGAAATATATGAGTCTCAATTTTAAAATGCAATTGGAAACATGCTTGCTTACTCATATCTTACCTCTACTTCATTAGTTGACATGGTACAATTGCTAGCGTCTGTGAAGAAATATCAATGCCGTCATCCTAGCCTCATCCCATTCTGCTCCACAAATTGAAACTGGTGTGATATATGTCATATCATATTTGATTGTGCTCCGCTTAGCACATCATTCATTAATTGTCCCTATCTGATCCAATTTGGAATTTGATAGACATGGCAAGAGTCGCAGCTCCTCTTGTGATTAGTCAGAATAGCTTGCTGGATTTTTTAAGATTTTTAATTTCAAAAATGGAAAATTATTTTATACTAAGGGGATGGACAGACAGAAAAATTGGAATTACTCAAATCTTCCTAAGAATTATCTCACACCCCCGACCACTGCCAACTTCCCTGAACCCAGACGGAAACTAAGCCTTTTGAAAAGCTGAGCAAAACCCCCTGCTTGTTATTAGATACTGATGCAACCCACATTGGAGATGCCAGCAGGGCAACGGTGGAGGTGTTCGGCTGTCATGCCTTGGAAATCCCAAAAGGGCGAGCAGCCCCTTGCAGGGGGAACCTGAGGAGCCAACATCAAAAGAGAAACTGGCAGCCCAGACAGAACAGGCCTATGAGCTAGACGGACACTATCACCCCCAGCCTGAAAGGATGATGCAGAGTCCTGAGGCTACAGGAAAGCAAAAACCTTTCGCCTCAAAAGACGTTCGCAAAAAAAAAAAAATATACAGTGAAATAGGACAAATACTATTTACATATTATGTTTAGAATTGCGACATACAGATTTGCAGAAAAGGTGGAATTTTGCTTAACGATGGAATGTTTACTCCAGTAAACAGAACGATTTGCATGACGCGCCCTGCTTTGTTACACAGATTTTATAAACAAGTGCAGGTGGAAGGAGCAAAACAAAAAGAGAAGTCTGTCTGAGAATGACAAAACTGCATGCTGTCGGCTGGTATGCAATCCACAAAAATATAAACTTGGTATTCTGTCAGGGGCACTAACTTTTGGGAAAGGAGCCAGTAACATCAGGGGTAAGTTTAAAGGTGTAATGTGTACGATTTGGAGACATCAACAGGTGAAGTTGCATGTTGTATCCATCACCTCAGCCTCACCCTCCTGAGCATGCAAAAGAAATGATGGAGGACTTCTGGGGCCCGTTTCACAACATACTCTGAGTTGAGAGACTGTATCTCAGAGATTTCGGTTTCTTCACAGCAGATCTGAGTTGGTTATATCAACTCTGAATATGTTGACTCTGAGTTGAGCTCGTGCACCGTCACTTAAAGCCCAAATTGATTGAGTCACCATGGCAACGGAGAAAAAACAAGAATGACGCACACTGGTCTGCTGGAAGCGGAAACTGTCATGTGCTCATACGGATAATTTGACACATTCATTAATCATATCAAATATCAATAATAATATTTCATGGCTATTTCAGTGCGCAGTTCTCACACACATTTGTCACACACCCGTTGCCAATCTCAGTTTGAGGTCACTCAACTACTGTATGAACATCATTTCATTAACATGTTAAGTATCGCGCAAGTTGAATAAAAACTCCCGTTGGAATAAAGTATAAGGCAACAAAGTTTGCATGGCTCTCTCTCTCTCTCTCTCTCTCTCTCTCTCTCTCCAAGGTGGGGGTTACATGTCCGATGTTAGGATCGATGAGATTAATAATATAAGATTTAGTTAAAAAAAAACAATATTGTTTAATTAAACCATCATGAGGAATCGATTAATTCACTCGTGATCTCAGAATCTCATTAGCGTCTGCTGCAGACAGAGGGAGGAGACGGAGAGAAACTCTTGGGTTTCTTGAAGTAAACCTGCTCCCGACCAAGTTAGGTTCACAGAGTCTGTTACCATAGCAACCGACTCTGAGTTGAAGTTACTCACTTTTTGGAACGGGTTGGAGTTACTCTTCTCTGCCGGGTTTAACCAACCTCACTTCCTGAAATGGCAAACTCAGAGCTGCCCTCAATTCAAGTTACGATACTCAGAGTTTGCATTAAACCTGCTTTGTGAAATGGGCCCCAGTTGTCATTCATACTCAAATGATCTTTTGAGTTGGTCCACTCTGGGCTATTATGAAAACACGGTAGCTCTCATCGAGAGGACCCACTCCTCAAGGAAATATGCATTCATGGGCTCTTTTTAGGGGATGATGTAATACATTTAGGTGATAATAAATCCATGAAAATGTCAGTATTTGATTGTTTTGTAATATTTTTAGAAGTAAAAAAAAAAGACCAAAATCTTACACACAGCACCTTTAACATAGTATGGTTAATTAGGAGACGTGTGTGGCATTTTAGAGGATCTATTGGAAAGAAAGATGTTTTCATTGATCTGTGATTATTTGAAAAAGAAATTGTATTTGTTATGATAGAACAAGGTTACTATATCTGTTTCTGTTTAACAGGGTCGTCTTCCTTGGAGGCTGCATTGTCTGAAGGCTAGTATAGGTTCTTGGAAGTGGGCATGAGGAACCGCTAGATTCCACTTAATTCTACAGACTGCACCTTTACGTTTTTGTAAGTAGAGATATAGTTCCAGCCACTTCTGCCTATTCAAATAATTGCTTAATCAAATCGAATGGAATAAATGAATTGATAGATTAATAGATTACAAAAATAATCGTTAGCTGCAGCTCTAATTACAATACAATCCAGCATTTCATTGATAACAAAAATGTACTTGTCTATTTGGGTTGAATATTGGTACAAAGTCAAACTTGCCCTCACCCTCAAAATAGAACAATTCCTCACTTTTATTCCCATCCAACTTTCTACTTTGATTGCCAAGGCCAGAATTGCTGCTGGGGCCAGGACTACATCACAGCTTTTTTTCCCTCCTTTTTGCTCATGCCCAATTTATGTACTTTCAGTTAGGAGACATATGACAAGGTCCTTTTGTGAATTTGTGAAATGCAAATTATAATTTTTTGACTGAAAATAAAATGCTGAAATTAAAAATGTTCACAAGTGACAGTATCTGTCTGCAAATGACACTGGTGAAAAGAGGAGATGGGAGATCTGAGCACAACCACTGGTAATTGGTAACAGTAAATTGCATTGTAGAACACTCAAGGCAATATGTTTCAAGTGGTTTGCCTTCTTCCAAAGTTCATCATTTCTTTCTTTTATTCGAAGACTGAATGCTTTTGATTTCTCACACTTACGCAAAATGTTCTTTCCGTTACAGGATTATGAATGGATCTTTGTGCCACGTAACACTTAAAGGAGTCCGAAATATGAAATATCTTTGTCCCTGCAGCACAGAGCCCAGGATCCTATGGGACAAATTGAAAACTATTTGGAGCAGGAGACACACTAAGGAGAAACAGAAATACACGTACACAGCAGGATTTTACATATATTTCACATATTCACATTAAAGTCTTGACTAATGGTGTCTACATTTTGATTAATTGAAACATCAAGAGACTACTTAGCAAATGTCTGTCTGGCTACCTTGTAGTAACACCATTTTACCACAGGAGCGAGTCATGTGCCACTACAGCTCGTAGTCTGTTTTTTCCAACAGTTTGATTATTCATCTGTAAAGACTATAGGTGTTTTATCTTTTTTTTTTAAATTCATTTTGGGTTTTATTTTTTGTCAAAGAACCTAATACTTTTAATTTAGAAAATACTGTCATATTGGAAATAGCGCAGCTGATCCGATTTCAAAATGCCGCTCAGGTTGTCCTTGATTCTGATCTCATAATATCTTGCCATAACCATAACCTCAAGCAATAATCATATTTATGTAGATACATTTACTGAGAGTCTGACAGCCGAGTTAGTTGATTCATTCAAAATATGCATTTTTGCACATACTGCCACCTGCTGCTCATAAATGGGAGAGTGTCATGAAATGTCTCCATGTGTTTGTTAAGAATAATTTAATTTCAGTATATTAAAAGTTTTCATAACTTGACAAAAGACAAAGAGCATTCTGTTAAGTATTGTTGGTGTAATTGTGGACAAATAAATACATTATGTTTTTTTTTTCTGATTGACTACTGCTAATGAGGTGAGAAATAAAATAGCATGTAATACATGAATCGAATCAAATAACTATTTCCCCTTGTTAAATAACATTCATTAGGAAGAGCTCCAAAACAGAATCAAAAACCTTTGGAGCAAGCAACCACAAAACAAATCAATCTAAGTATACATGTGCACGTATAATCATTTTCACAATGTTTAAATCCTTCAACAGAGCAAAATGGTGGATGTTCATCAACTGCAACACACTAGAAATAGCAATTTACAGCCAAGTCCGAGAGTCACCTTTGACTTGATCTAGGATTTAGAATTTAGAATTTGAAACCCACTATAAAAAATGTGTATGCCTCGGGAAGATTTGGGTCAGGCTCATCAAGCGTAATAAGCGGCGCTCTAATCACATGAGAAGCAGCGTGCTGAAGCCGCACAGCTTTATGCAATTGTTCCGATGGAGGGAGGAGCAAGAGAGCCGTTTGCTGGCGGAGGAAGCCTGCTCAAGCAGACGGAGTGCGATCTCAGCTGGGACCTGTTTTAGCTCAATAACGCTCATGCTAATTTATATTTATTGGGCTAATGTGCATTATGTGTTGGTCTGCTAAGTGGAAAAATAATGGAATGACTGTACTTGTATTTGTAAAACAGCTGTCACCAACCATCACTGGATTCAGGAATGATTATGAGTTACTACCATACAACTGTCACAATTGCATACCTTAAAGGTGCAGTGTGTAAGACATCGAGAGGTGAGGTTTCATGTTGTATCACTCACCTCACCCTCGACCTTCTGAACATGCTGGAGAACCTACGGAAAACTTCAGTTGTCATTAAAACGTACGTCCACTTTTACTACAGTAAAAACATGGCAACCCCCATTGAGAGGACCTGCTCCTCATGTAAGTATAAAACAGTTAGGAGATTATAAATTCATTAAAATAAATATTTTTACAAATATTAGTTTACAACATTTAAAATATGTTGCAAAAAAGGCTTAAAATGGTGTGTTGTAAGACAATATCTGTCAAATAGCCCTGAACAAAACTCCTAAGGGAAAAAAAATGGCAATTCTGTGACTAAACAAATAAGTTTTTGCACCATCTGTAACTGTGCACCTTTGTTGCTCACTGATTTTAAAGGTGTCTGTGGGCCGGCGCACTTCCCTAATGGACCTTAATGGGTTTTATGGTGCGCTGCCGGATCCTAATGGGGTAGTTTGTCTGATGGGGATAGTGCTCTTGGGTCCTCCCGGGCCCTGTCTAGGTTCCTGAATTGACCAGAGGAGGGGAATGCATAACATATCAGTGTTTCTCCAAGTCAGGGGTTTATATAATTAAAGGAAGTGGAGAATTTCACCATGTGGAAATACAGAAATGCGAGGTGATGGGAATGTGTTCGAGCAAAAGACAGGAAGTGAGAAGCCCAGGAGTTAAAGCAGCGGGAGGAAGGGAAAAAAAAGTTGCATGGCATATTATTGAGGGACACTTTGGTGTTAAGCTGCTTATTGATAAAAGCACTAATCTGCCTGGCAGAAGGTAAGAAGGCTGGGATGTGTGGAGATATAATATCTCAGCTAAAGGCAATGCCATCATGGAGCTGAGCCTCGACACAGCTTTACTTTAAGGAGTTACTCATTTCATTTTTTTTTTTTTTTTAACATAAAAGACAGGGTCTGACCATGTGCCAAACGCATACATATGAGCCCACAGTGAGGATGGGTGGGTGTCCGGGATCATTGTGAACCGCGGGCGTTTCATCAGATGTTTCATCCGACGTGATCGATAGACAGAGACCATCACTTTTTAATACGAACATAGATCACTAGCAACACTTTAATTATTTTCCCTCTACATCAAAGAGCAAGTCAGCATTGCCGGGCGTTTTGATGACATCAAGAGGGCTCGTGGCTGGCAGTCGAGTCGAGGCGAGGAAAGTTCTCGCCATTCATCAGGCAGACTTTGGGCATGGACCCTCTTTGAGATTAGATCAATACATGACCACATTATTAAAATATGTTTCTTGTGTAATTATTGAATTAAAAGTGGACATGATGAATGGAGGGGTTTTCAAGAAAGTAGGTGATTATCTGTGAAAAATATTGGCTGGAGATGGTCACTGGGAGGCTGCTGATGAATAGTTGTTGCACTTTAAAAGTGCAGTGTGGTGCAGTTACTAAACAATTGTATACAGACCATGTGTACCAATGTATAATCACATAAATGTATGACTTGCTTTTGACTTTACCCGAAAAAGAAGCCTTTCACATATATTTACATCAAGAGCGGGTCTTCCCTACGGGGGCTGTCACTTTTTTACAATATCCCAGAGTGGACCTACTAAACATCTTTTGAGGTTTAATGACAACCGAGGGCTGCCATAGGTTTTCCTGCATGCTCAAATGTGAGGGGTGAGGTTATGGATAAATTATACAACTTCACCAGTAGATATCTACAAATGACACCCTGTAAATTTGAAGGTGCAGTGTGTACGATTTCGTTTTTGTCACTTCTAAAAATATTACAAAATAATTGCATACCAATTATATACATGCATTCATAATCACGCAAATGTGTTATTTATTTTTCATTATCCTTAAAAGAGCCCATTAAGGTTTATTTACAAGAGGAGGGGGTCCTCTCTATGGAGGCCACCATGTTTTTACAGAAGTAAAAGTGGAGGTACCAAACCTCTGTTGAGTTTGAATAACAACTGAGGTCTATCATAGGTTCTCCTGCATGCTCGGAAGGGTGAGGGTGAGGTGATGGATACAACATGCAACTTCACCCCCAAATGTCACCAAAGCTTACACACTGCACCTTAAAAGTGCTTGAAACCACATCAAATCAAATGTTTCCTTCTATGTTTTCATGAACTGACATCTGACAAAAGTCAGCCTGTATCATCCCTCATTTGTAAAATCACTGATTTACAGCGTCTTGCAAAAACAGTAGAATTATCATTTCCATTCTTTGACAGAAAACCGAGCCCTAAACAACCCACAAAAAGCACGCAAATATTTATTAAATTTACTCTACATACCAAAAACTTTACTGCTCTTTCTTGAACCCATTATCTACATGTCAGGTGATGCCACACTAAGACATGAGGTGGGACAAACAAAGTCTCAGAGGGCTGGCTCTGATCGTTTGGTCCAGGAGTTAGGTGCAAATGAAATCAATCCCTGTGTCCTACTTCAAAGAATGACTCTCTCATTAGGCAGAGTCTGCTAATTGAAGTCATTTGCTTCTGTGCTCTCACTGTCGGCCTCGCCGTGTTGATCATCCCTCCGGTTTGAGACTTCTTTATTATTTATAATCGATATCTCCTGTGTTACGCCAAGTAAGCATCTAAATGTTAACTGTACTCAAGATTGTTTCTGTTTCACAATTAATCAAGCAATTTTACATCTATTATGCTTTCTTGAATTAGTAAACCAAAATACAAATGAGAAAAGAATAACACACATCTAAAAAGACTGGCTCTAATTTATTACCCACGTTTATTGTGGCTGATCTCCAACCTCCCTTTCCTCAGTAAAATCCTGGAAAGAGCAGTGGCTGCCAAACTCCACCATTATATGTCCAACCATGAGCTCTATGAACCCTTCCAATCTGGCTTCAGAGCCTACCACAGCACAGAGACCACCCTCATCAAAACCACCAATGACCTTCTCATCGCTGCTGATTCTAGCCACATAAGCATCTTCATCCTACTGGACCTCTCTGCCGGATCAATCAAGCAATCAAACTAAACATCCAACCAGCCAATCAGCACAGCCAATCACAGACAATAAAAAACAACTATGCCTTCTAAATCATCCAATAATAAACCAACACTAACAAACCAACAATAATAACACAAACTGCCAACCAATTATATGTGACCGATCAACTACCTAACTATCAAACTTGCCAACCAGTTTAATCACATGCCTGTATCACTAATAAAAAATAAGGCATATATAATGATTTTCAGTCTGGTATGTTTTCATCAGTCACCAAGCTAAAATATTACTCCTGGTATAAATGTAAATAGACTTGATAACTTTGACATGCAAGCCCATTCCACATCTTTCATTCCATCCCTGTGCGAGGCCGCCTCCTGCCACATGTGCACTTGGGGCTCTGAATAATTCAGAAAACCGTGCATGTCCAACTTCATGTCTTGATCTAAGGAATCTGACTTTTGGCTCAATACATTTTTAATCCTCTCCTCCTCGGCTACCTGGAGTTGGCTAATAAGTCTGGCAGCTCCATCGGTCTCCCATCCACATGCCAGGAAACCTATTAAGTTGCGGAAACTCAAAGAATCTGTTGTGTTGACTAGCTTTGGCATGATTGGACGGTTTCCTGATATGTCTGCGGTCCAGCGGACATGAAACGAGACGGCATCAGACAAGCGACACAGAAGGTGCCAGGAAGTTGTAAATGTGCTGAGTATGGCAGGCGGCGTGTGCATCCAGCATTTCATATAAGCCTTGATTATTGAGCTGTGCCATTTTTTATAACGCGCGGCTGACATCCATCTTAGTCTACTGTAACTCAAGGTAACACACATCCTCTACACCCAGGCAACGTACTTCAAAGGCTGTCTGGGGATCTTCTGTGAATATCGTTGGCCTCTTTATCTCCACCTGCCTGGTGATACGAAGGGGCGGAGTTTGAGGATTTTCTACACTAGCTTACCCAACGTACTGTGAGTATTCCGTAAATGTTTTACAAGATCAGGAGAAAATGTAATTATCATGAAGCCAGAAGAGAATGGAAAGGTTTTAAGAATTTTATTAGCAGGAATTGCCGCTTTGGATCTTATTATACTTTCTATGTTATCTGAAGTCTAAGGTGTTACATGGAATTATTTTTGATGGTGTGCACACTTTGTATCTCCAAGACAAGATATTAGTAAATGGAAATCCAGAAATCTCACTTTTTCTATTGTATTACTTAATTAAAGGGTGCATTGAAGAAGGTTTTTCACATGTTCAGCGACTGTACATGAGGATGTCACTGTATTAGAACATATAAGAGAGTCTGTGGATGACAATAGGGAGAACCATTATTCATCTTATTTACTCATTTACATTTTATTTACTGGTAACGTGTCTCAGATCAGGAAACTTATATTGAAAATATCTTTTCTGTTGTCTTTACTTATCATTTACTTTGAGTATCTGTTTTTCATATAATGCACGCAAATTATTGTTTGTCATTCATACTCATTCAACTTTTGTTCTACTAAATATCGATAAAGAAAAAAAGATGAGCTTTTATTGTTTTGAAATCACCTCATAGATTTACTTATGAAATGACAGAAAAACACAGTAACAGAACAATGACACATGTGAAGTCCCATCTCATCTCCAGCTCCATGGAATTGAGGTCCTGCTGAAAACACTTGCATTACTCATTAGTAATAATAATGATAATAATTCAGTATGATGTATGACTCGTAAGATTTAAATGAACTGTTACCTTGGCTGAAGACTGTGGGCTTTTGGGACCTCTGACCTTCTGGACACATCTCTGTAAAAATGGAAAAAGATTTTCAATAATAACATCACTCCAATGACAATATGACTAACAAAAACAGATGACAACAATGTGAAGAAAAACAAAGAATGTGTGTGTAGGGGGATGCAAATAAACAAAGTAAATGAGGCTGAGTCAATACAGATTGATTTTGAATAAAAAATAAAAGGATGAAATAACCGATGTTTTCTTAAGCTGCATCATAACTCATTCTACTGTGGCAGGAAATGTGTTACAAACAAATGTGACAGCACAGGATGCATTAGACAGTAAATTACACATGCTATGCTAGCATACCGGCAGTCTTGTGCATTTGTTGACAAGCTACATTAGCATTACTTTTAGCTAGTTAGCTAGTTTCATTTTCAGTGTTGTTTCTAAATGGCACCTTACCTGTTCAGCAGGACAGTGGCAAATTCTGCGTCAGCAGCAAAGTTTTATTTTTTTCTCATCAGAGTCCTCCAACGTGGGGAAGCTTTTCCAATGTGGACCCGTGATTTGTTCCGTTGCCGGCTGCTAAGCTAAGTGATAAGCCACCTGGCCTCAACACGTCTCCGCTTCCCGTGTAGAGGTGGCACAGGCTTGTCTACCTGTCTGGCAGATACCGAGTAAGGGTGGTCCTCCATCGGTTCTCCCTGTGTAGCAGCATACAGGTGGTCCTGCATTGTGATTTATTCCCTCGAACAAATTACAACAGGCTCCCATGTTGATGTCCTCTTGTATGTGCGGTGCCAAAGAAAAATAACCACTGCGCATACGTGGAAACTCTGAAACTCGTTTGCTAAAATCTTATGTCCCTGCACATCTCTTATACTGTCATGGCGTCTATACCGGAAAATACTTTTATGGTGGTCATCCATGACATGTATTTTTAAATGTTTATTTTACTTATTTAATAAACATTTTGGTTTATTTCTTGGGTTCATTAGACATGTGAGAAAACATAGTTTTGAAAAAATACAATACGATTTTTATTTTGACATCAGTGAAAAAATCCCACACTGTATCTTTAACTATAGACATATCTATATTAGCATCTATAAACATCACTATCTGCCAGGCTGTTTCTGAGTACAACCTAAGACTGTTTCAGGAAACCTGGCCAATGTTTGGATCAACCAAAACTCGACTAGCTAAACTGTCTTCATCCCAATGTCCATCTATGGAAACATACAGAATAAGCAAAGGTCTCCAATTAAAGGTGAAGTGTGTAAGATACGGTGGCATCTAGTGGTGGGATGGTGTTGTATCCATCACCTCACATTTACCCTTCTGAGCATGCAGGAGCACCCGTGATAGTTCTCATTAAAACTCAAAAGATATTATGTCCCCTATGGGCTACAGTAAAAATATAGCAGCTCCTGTAGAGAGGACCCGCCCCTCATGTAAATATACATTAATGGGCTAATTGGATAGAAGCTAATGGGGAAAAAATCATTTAGATAATTATGAAAATGACAGAATGAAATTGTTTAGCATTTTTTTTACCAATAGAATAGTAACATCAACCTATGGTATGCCACAGTTATATTTGTATTACAATGCTGCCAATAGATCTATTTAAAGGTGCAGTGCGTAAGATTTGGTGACATCTGAGGGTAAAGTTGCATGTTGTACATATGGCAGACTCAATAGATGTTTAGTACATGTCCACATTTACAGCTGTAAAAACATGGCATCCTCATGCAAATATACATCAATGGGCTCATTTAAGGGTAATGAAAAAAAAAAACATTTCGAATTCATTATGAATTCTCCCTAGAGAATTGAATAAGGGCACTATTCTTAGCGCCATCGTCTTAGCACAGCCTAAGCGCCATCGCACCAATCCTGTGACGGGTATGGTAAGACCCAAACACAGTACAAACAGGCAGACCAATGTGGGAGGTTTGTAAGCTTTACTTTACTTTACTGAGTTAGTGCAGCAAACACACAGGATCAAACAGAGTTCATAATCTAAGGCAGAAACAGGAGTTGGGTTACCATAGACGGAAGACTAGAGCAGGTCAGGAACAGGCAGGGGTTGAGATCGAGCAGGAAAAACAAAGAAAGCTGGTAAGTAAGTGAAGAACATTCCGAACTGGCAGATTGGAAGAGTGAGACTGGGGCTCATGTAGGTGAATGGTGATTAGACTGAGAAGGTGCAGCAGCGGGGAGTGGGTGTGGCTGGTAATTGGATGATGAGTTGACTAGGTGTGTGTGTGTGTGTGAGAGCTGGAGTGAAGGAGAGAGCGGAGCTATAACAAATCCCGCCCCCCCCACCCCCCCGGTTCGCGCACACAGAGACACACACATGCGATTCACGCACACAGAGACACAAGCTCTGTTATGCAGTGGCCCGATCTGTGCGCACCCCCCCCTCAACACTTCGCCGCCGCCACCCCCACACCCACCTCGATCGGCGTACACACAGACACACACACGAGTGATTTGCGCACACAAAGACACACGCTCTGTTATGCGGCAGTACGATCCGAGCGACCCCCCAACACTCCCCCAGTACAAGCGCGCTCTATTACAGAGCGATTCGCACACACAGAGCAGTGTTTCCCCTATCATTCTATAGGAGGGCTGCACCCCCCCCCCCCAACGGCATCGCCCGTCCCTCCCTGGAGGATTGAATGAGTTGAATTTTCTATATCGCACACGATCACACCAGACATCGAAGACATTGAAGGTTCCCTTACCTATCGAACAGGTCTTTAACTTGTTCTTTTATTAAATTAACTATAAAATGTATCTTATTTACATGTCAGCAAGTCATTTCTGACTTCCGAAGTGTGTAAGATACGGTGGCATCTTCGGTGTCCGTCTGCCTCCTTAGCCCCCTCTGTGCGTGCCCTGCCCCCCCCCCGCCCCCCCCCAAAAGCTGTAAACCTGGGGGAAACACTGCAGAGACACTTCACCAGTACAAGCATCCCCGCCCCCTCCCCCAAACAAACGCCATCCTACTCCAAATGTGCGGGGAGAAAAATGACTGAAATCTCACACACTGCACCTTTTAATCTAAATCTAACAAGGTGCACCTTTAAAGTTCAAATCTTCCATTGGGTCTCCGACCCACTTCATCTTAATCTGGAATTTGATGAAAAAAACAACAACCTAAAAACACATCAGCTATCTGAATGCTTGTTAGGCCTGACAATAAAAGGAACTACACCTGCCATTCTTCTAAAACTTTGTTCACTTCCACCAGTGTCTCTTTGTCTCTCCTATTCTGTTTCTTCATGGAGTGGAAAAGTTGGTATTGACGGGTTGACGCCAAATCAAAACAGGTATCCAGCGTTGCTGCATGTCAAAGGAGGTTCTCTTCTTTTCCTCTCAATATCAGTGACACTTGAGATTTCCAAATAAATGACAGATTTTGAAAGCCTTGCAAAAAGCATGTGGCCATGGTTTCAAGTTTTTTCTTCCACATCTGATTACCGGTGATTACAAATGATTGTAGTCACCTGGATGATGCCCAAATTTAGAATCAGCTGGTTGTCATAATGAACAACAAGAGGGAGCAGCTTGTCAGAGGAGAGCAGATGCTTTTATGAGTCTCATCGTTTGATATATTGTTGTTTCAAAATCTTTTTAGGGTGTTTGTTTTGAGCGAGGGGGAAAAAATGGGTGCGCAAATACTTTATTATGCTCTAATTTTACTGTCCCTCGGTAGAGGAAGGGGAATTGCCGGTTGGGTATTGCTGTGCAGTCATCCTAAACAAAATTAAATTAGAGGCGGGTGGTATTTAAAAGGCAGAGCTGCAGTGCCTTTTTCACACTCTCGCTCCCCTTCAGACTGACATGTTGAGACGCATCCTCGTCTAACAGTGTTTTCAGGAATATTACCTCCTCCCCTCCTTCTTCCTCCTCTTGCCATCGCCTCATATTATCACCTACTACTCATCAGTAATTAGTCAGGGAATTATCAAAGGGCTGCTCACTCTGCCAGGTTACCTTTGTCTGAGACAGCGTACTTTCCTGAAATCTCATGATTTTCCTCTTTATTCCTGAGTGACTACCGCTCATTGATATCCTGCCCGTCTGGCAGTTCTGCAGTGTTTGACTGAACCACTCTCCATGTAACAGGGTAATGAAATTACGTCTCCCATTTGTGTCTGCATGTGAGTCCAACTTCGGATCACTTGAATGTGATAATACGGTCTGGCCGGAGTAAAGACCTAGAATTTCACATGGATGAGAAATGGGGGATGAAGGGCCGGAATGTGCGTTTTCCACATTATTTTGCACCCTCTACGCTTCCTGCCATAGTGCTGGAATTGAAATTAATACTTAGTTATACCCGCATGAGAGCTTACTGACCGAGAATCTGCTCGTGTAATTTTTTAACAACAGTGTTTGATTCTACTGTGGCTCGGCTCAATCATGTCTGAAACGTAAACGAAAAGTACCATGCATTCACAGCTGCCCTCTGCTCTTTCGGCCTCCAACAGCCGCCCTGTGGGTCAGAGCGGTCACCCCATCAAAGGCAATCATGTTTGCCTTCCTCCAACACCATTAAAGGTTGGCATTTTTGAATAAATTACGTAACTCATGCAACAAATCCCACATTCAATGTAATACTGATATATTCTATAATTTGAACAAAGTAATACGTGCACATTTGGTATATCCAGATGAACACTTGCAAAAGACTGAAACCAATCCGCTCCTCCTACCTCCCCACTCCATCCTCCTGTTACTCCTCATCTCTTCGACTTCCGTACACCCTCACTGCGTTCACTGTCTTGGCTAATGCAGGAACTGAGATCTTGCTCGCCTGTGAGCCACTCAGATGGGTGTCTCTGAGCAGATACTGTAACTACGGCCTGAGGCCTGGGGGAGCAGTACAATGGAAGCATTAAGCATATAAATGCATTGACAACCATGAGCCTGTATGTATTTTGAAAAACAAATGTATAGTATCTTTGATAAACAAATAGTAATGAAGAGGGACATTTTGGGGCCTTCACAAGTAAATTATCCATAAATGCACATATACCACAAGCCAAACGTCCCCTCTAATGCATGTATGAGGACCTAGTTATCATAACAACTCAACGAGGCTACTGTGATCATGATAGTGCAAAATGACAATATCCATAGAGATAATGCACTTTTGTTGTGAATATACAGGGAGATAGATTCTCCATCCTCTTTTGTACAATGCTAAGATCTTCCATTGAGTCTCCTACTCACTTGATGTTTATTTTTCTAAAAAAAAAAGAATAAATAAAAAAAACTCTAAAAACACATGTCAGTTGTCTGAATGCTTTGTTTGGCTCGACAAGGGGAGCAGTGCAATGGAAGCACATTTAAAAAATGCATTGACAACCATGCGCCAGTTTGTATTTTTGAAAAAAAATATATATCTATATCATCTTTAATAAACTAATAGCAATGTATGATAAAAGGCTGATTTGGGGGAGTACATTCTCCATACATGCACATATACCATATACCATAATGAGCAAAGGATACTACTGGATATTCAGTTGGGTTGTGGCCCCTCATAGTGCTGTCGCCAAAGGAATGGATGGGTGACTAAACAAAACAGAGTCTGCACAATGCAGCACAATTTCATTCCATTATACAGTGAAAAACATTGGTTTACAGGCAAGGTGCATTATTCCTGCATCTTCGATACCTCTCACCTCACTCTCCTCCAAGGCTTCTCTTTTCCAAGTAATCAACCAGGGCAAATATGTGCGGTACAAAGAGCTGCCTGCATGTGTACGCCTATGTGTGCTGAGCCTGTTTGTAAAAAAAAAAAATATCATAGAAGTCAGATTGGAAAGCGAGATAGAAAAAGATAGGGGTGGGTAAGCCAGTCGCACCCTTTGCTTTCTTGACTATTTGCTGAAATGCAGATGGTATTTTATTTTCAGCTTTTTTTTCCCCCCCTGTCGGTCTTGAGAACAAGGAACAGGGAATAATGTGACACAGTCTTGTAGAACAAATGCAAATTATGCCTCCAGCCTTGTCTGTAATACACCTCTGTTGAGTTCAAACAGCAGCATAGGGCTAAATTGGGTTAATCCCAGCTCAAAGGGATGCCTAAAGTTCACTAAGTGTGGGCCTTGCTTAACAAAGAAGCAGGTTAATTAAAGGGAGTCTCACGCCGACTCACTTTAACCACTTTCCTCCACTGAGAATCCATCGGACTGGTTTTCGGTTACCACAGACGCGAAATGAGATACATAAAATTTGGATGCTTTTTTTTTCCACGAGTGAGAAAATACATAACGAATAAATGTGCAGTGTTTCAAGCTGTAATGCTTTCTGGAGTGCTCTGCACCACTCGCACTGTGCTTTGTTCAAATGTGTTTTCCAAGGTGTGAAAGAAAGGTGCCAACTCCCAGACCCAACAGGGCCAATTAACAGATCTAATGGCTTATGTGAGTCATTGGTTTCTCCAACAACCAACATGAAAATATCACAACTTTGAAGGTGATGAGGGAGGGTGAGCAGTAAAAAAAACAAAGATTGTTGTTGGAGGGTTGCACAGACCTCTACCTCTCTCATATCTAAATCGTACCATGTCATTTCCAAACACATGATGATTATGGCTGTAACTATGAATTAAAGATACAGAGTGAAAGATAATTTTAGTCATGTTTGTCACTTCTAAAAACATTCCGAAACAATTACATACTGAGATTTTCATTAATTTATAATCTTAAAAAGGTTTATTTATTTATTTATTTATTTTTTCCCATTCCCTTTAAAGTTGCAGTGTGTAAGAATTCAAACATTTGTGTCACCTCTAAAAATATTACAAAACAAATGTATACTGATATTTTTATGAATTTAAATCACGTTAATGTTTTTTTTTTTTGTACCCATTTCCCTTAAATTAGCCCGTTAATGTATATTTACATGAGGACAACTGGAGTCCACCATAGATTATCTTGCAAGCTCAGAAGGGTGAGGTTGAGGTGATGGATACACCAATCGACTTCACCTCTACATGTCACCAAATCGTACACACTGCACCTGTAAATGAGCCTCTTAATTTAGATTTACATAAAGGGCGGGTCATCTCTACGGGAGAGAGTGGACATACTAAACATCTTTTGAGTTTTAATGACAACTGAGATCGAGGTTCTCCTGTATGCTCAAAAGGCTGGGGGTGAGGTGATGGATACAATGCGCTACTTCGCCTCTTGATGTCACCAAATCTTACACACTGCACCTTTAACTGAACAACATATGTATTTAACTGAGCAAACCACTCCAAAGCTCGAGCCCACGGTGCATTTTCACAGTGACTCCATCACTCTGATTTCAACTGAGCGTGTGTGTGTGCATGTTTTTAGTTTAAATTAATACATTCTAATTTATAGTTATTTTTCAATCATAATTCAGGAGCAACATCTGTAGCCTCAAATCACATCTTCCACATCACACATGACACGCGGTGCATCATGCACGTGCACGAGATAATTCCTTTGAATTGCGCACATTTTACTGCTTGGAATTGCTTACCTGAGCCAGACAGCAAATTTGTGACACACACCAGAGGATAGTATAACTTGCCAAGACCCAGAGGAAAATCCCCAATGTCCCCACTTTAATTACAATACTACCCAAACAGGTGCAAGCAGCATGAAAGCAATTGTGGGAACTTCAATCCAGCACAGGGAAACAAAGCATTCTGTCGCCATGTGAGCTCATCAACTTTTTCAGATGAGATCGACATAGTCGGGGTTTGTTTGATAGTAAACTTGCACTTGTTGACACCTTTTTTTCTTATCTGAAATAAAAGGAATACATGTTCACATGCATTGAAATATACTGCTCTTCTTTAAATGTAATTCAATACAAAGAGCATTCAGTTTTGTGTGGTATCATTCCAAAGCGTGCTGACAGAGGACCGCAGAGAAAAACAGGAGTCAATCTATATCAGTCTCACATGGGCCCATCGTCTTTCTCCATCTGCACAGTGGCTGTGGAACAATTGGCAAGCAAAGAGCTCTTTCCATGGTTCTGAATTTCATTGGTTCGAGACACTTACAAGATATAACAAGGTTGGTTTCTACAGTGGTTCAGGGATTTGTAAATCTTTCTCTGGCATTTTCTTTTGCAAAAAGCATATTGGGTAATACAGCATTATTCTGAAGTTAGTCTGAAAGGTGCAGTGTGTACGATTTTTGTAATTTGTGTCACTTCTCAAAAAATTACAAAACAATGACACACTGACATTTTCCTGAATGTATAATCACCTACATGTTGTTTTTTTTGTTTTTTTCCCATTACCCTTAAAGGTGCAGTATGACAACAATGACTGAAATCTTACACGCTGCACCTTAAAATGAGCCCATTAATGTACGTATATTTACATGAGGAGCGGGTCCTCTCTATGGGGGCCGACATGTTTTTGCATTAGCCCAGAGTGAACACACTAAACATGTTCTGAATTTCAATGACAACTGAAGTCTACCATAGGTTCTCCTGCATGTTCAGAAGGGTGAGGGTGAGGTGATGGATACAGCATGCAACTTCACCTCTAGATGTCACCAAATCTTACACACTGCACCTTTAAGCATTATGCACTGTTTGCCCAGCTTCCTCCAGCTCTGTACAATACTATACAATATACCAGGAACTGCATTTCAGGAATGCTGTACCAAAGTGGGTTAATCTAAAGCAATTAGAGGGCTGCAACGTTCTCTTCTGAGTCTTGGGAGATGATGAAAATGTTTCTGAATTGATAACAGTACTATCTCCTTGTGAGGAAAACAAACCAAATATGGCTGCGTGCATATAGCTGGCAAGTGCTTAGATAATACTGTGATCTAATTAGGACATCTAAAACATCTGTTGGGGTTTGGCACCCTCGACAAGCTATTCTTCAGTATACAACATTTGAATACTCCACTTTCCTGCCGCAGGCTTTTCTCAAGGCTAACGTTAATAAGTGTAGACTGTTTCTATAAAATGAAAATATCCTCTGATGGAAAAATGAAAATATAATGGACCAATCCAACTGCTGCCATAAGGACACACCAAAACAGACTTCTCAATACTTCTAGTGTCGAAATAACATCTATATACAGTTACAGCCATTTCTCACTTTAGGGCCACTTTATGGATTGTGTTGACCTTCACTGACATGATGCTTTCACATAGAAAACTGAGCCCTCATGACAGCACATTAGATTCCAACCCTAACCTTACCATTGGCCAAGAATCCACAAAACACCCACTAACAGCTGGGTTTTCAAATGGTAATGGATTCAGGCGGGTCAAATGCACTGCACTCCCGAGATGTATTTCTCTTGGCTCCAGCTCCTTTTGGAGCTAAAGAAACAGTGACACTGGGGTGAGCACGATGGTGCACGTTTTGGGTGCGTTCGAGACTCCGTACGTGATGCATACATTTTTAATGTGTCGCTACTTGGACAGGTTGATAGTCTCAGGTGTTCGGAAAACAATGTGGTTTCCTTACATGTGATCAACTGTGGTCAACTGCTTCCTGCTGATACGTATCCCACATATTGATATATAAGGCACTCAATTGTATTTTTAAACCTCTGTACTGGAATGGTGGCAAGCTTTGAGGTCAAAAAGATGCGATGGCCAAATAGTGGTTGGTTTATACAGTTTATTGTTATATGATAAATATTTGGTTTTACTACTTTTAAAGGGACAGTGTGTAGGAGTTGGTGACATCTACTGGTGAAGTTGCATATTGTATTCATCACCTCACCCTTCCCATTCGAGCATGCAGGAGAATCTATGGTAGACTTCAGTTGTCATTACAACTCAAAAGATGCTTGCTACATTCAATCTGGGCAACTGTAAAAACATGGCAAGACCCATAGAGAGGACGCTCATCTAGGATCCTCATGTAAATATACATTTTTTGGGCTCCTTTAAAGGTGTTGGAAGATTTTGGTAATTTTTCACACCCTTAATTATGTGTAATTTCAAACCTAGATAAAATAAAAATAAGCGAGTTAGACAGAATTTCACCCCCGTACAGTTCTCACAGGAAACCATGTGATTGATTGAGGCGAAGTTTGTACCAGGCTTCAAACATGTTTAAAGGTGCAGTGTGTACAATTTCAGTTTTGTCACTAGAATAATAGAAAAAAAATTGCATACTGACAAATTCATGACCTCAGGCCGCCATTGTTTTTTTTTACAATAGTAAAAGTGGACATATTATCATCTTTTTAGTTTTAATGATAACTGAAGTCTACCGTAGCTGCTTCTGCATGCTCAGAAGGGTGAGGGTGAGGTGATGGATACAACATGCAACTTCACTGCTAGATGCCACCAAATCCTATACACTGAACTTTAAAGGGTAGTGAGAAAAAATAAATAAACATTTAGGTGATTATAAATTCATGAAAATGTTACTATGTAATTGTTTTGCAATATATTTAGATGTGACAATAATGACAAAAATCTTACACTATATTTTTAAGAAGTAGATTATGCAAACTATTATGTGTCCCCACAATAGACAACTGGTCCTGATAGAATACAAGTAAAAATAAACATTTAGAATTTCTGGATCAGACTGCTTTAGCTTGTCAGGCAGTGACACAGGTGCCCCCCCCCCCCAACAATAGACTGGTATTCACAAGTGAACTGTGTTTAATTAAAGCTCAGAGGAAGCCGGAAAAAGAGAATGATAACAGACCTCAATTCTGTATGGGGTACGACTTCAAATCCTTTAAAACAGGCTCGTAATATCAGTTTAGTAAAAAATAGCTTATCGCAATACATACACTCATAGTCTGTTTCCAAGTGAGCTGTGGCTTTGACTCAAAAATGATAGGGGTGTATTTTTATTATTTTTTTACAAATCCAGACACCTGACCACGTTCCCACTGCAAAGCCATTGTTGTGAGTTGCACAGTTAATTAAAGCAAGGGCAATACTCTACATCTGTCACATCACTTGGCAGTTACTTTAATTATATAATTTGGTCAATCTGTTCTTCCTGATGTGAGAGGGGATGCCATACACGAGACAACATCTGCTGAGGTATGTCACATGAGCTTCAGCATCTGTCTGTGTTTTTACACAACCTGTCAATCAACCCGAGCCATGTCTTGCATACGCATTCATGTTATCGTATTGAGAAAACATAAACACTGTCAAACGCTGAGAGCCCACATCTGTGCCACGCTTACAATTAACACACACCAGACAGCGACTCCGCTCTCGGAAGATTGGCACGACACACACAAATACCCAGACACACCCTGTGGCTTGTAGTCATTTCGGTCCCTTATGTTGTCCATCAAGGAGACAGTGGTGACTGTTCTCGAGACTGACTCCGCCCACAAAGGCTTGTGATCACCTAAGCTGTCAGTGAGCATCTGTTGAAACTACCAACCAGCCAACTGTGAGACCGGCTCAGAACATGTCTCCACAGAAAATGTGTCACCTCCTCTTTTTCAGAACTCAGCGGTGTGTTTTTCCCACTTTTACTTTGGCCCATTTTAACATGGTAAAATTTGCACGAGCAGAATGTTAACCTCTTTTGTAAGGATGCTAATGCAACAGAAATGTATGGACATGGTTTGAGAGCCTGTGTCAATTCAAATACAGGGTGCATGGCAAAATCAGTCTATATTTTGAGTGCTAACCTTCATAGAGATGATTCTTTGTGTGCAATATGTCGTGTATATGTTGTGTGGTATTGGTTAAAGGTGCAGTGTGTAACATTTGGTGATGTTGTACTCACCCTTATCCTTCTGAGCATGCAGGAGAACCTGTGATAGCCCTCATCTGTGATTAAAACTCAAAAGATGTCTAGTATGTCCATTCTGAAAAAAATATGGCTCCTCATATAAATATATATATATATATATATATATATATATATATATATATAGGAAAAGAAATAAAACATTGAGGTGATTTGTGTGTGTGTAAATGACAGTATGGAATTGTTTCGTAATATTTCTAGAAGTGATAAAAATGACTCAAATCTTACACACTGCACCTTTAAATTATGCTGCATGGATTAGTGTGAGGGGGGAATTACCCTTTGCAGAGTGTCTGTCTTTGTATGTGGGTTAGTTTAAAACTGTGTTATTTTCTTCCATACCTCCTACAGCTACTGAGCCTTTTCTTCTCTTCCATGTTGAATGAACGGCAGTTATAGTCATTACATGTAAAACAGATGCATTGAAATAAACGTAGCTGTCTTGATAAACTGATGGTATCAAGATATCAGGACATGTACTGCACACAATCTTGCACTATTTAAGGATTATAGTATGCTTTATCCTCCTCCACAAACATGAACAAGCACACATTTGTTTAATACAACACACACACTCACACACACAAACACACACACACACACACACACACACACACACACACACACACACTTGCAGATGACACAGAAACCTAGAGACACACTACTTTCCTGTCCCAAGACGCTAGATTTTTTTCCCGTTTGTAATCCCCTCCGAGTCTATTAATATTTCCGTTTCCATGACGATTCAAACCTTGCCAAATGTTGTACAGATAACTGGAGATAAGAGCATAAGGAGTGGGGAGATAAGACCGAGTGACCCGCAGAGATCAGAGCACTAGAGGTCAGGCAGAAGAGCAGAAATAAGTCGCTGAGAAGTGGACCTTCCCTGCTCACCCCTACCGGACACAGATATGAGGGGCCATTTTAGTTTGAACACATTCTACCTGGGGCAACATATTATTTTTTGAGAATCCAATGTCACGCACTAGAGAAGTTACATAAGACAAATACTGAAACTGCATTACTCTATGTATGGAGAAATTGATAATATAAAACACTATTTACATATTAGTGTTATTCATATGGTGTGCTGAAATATTTTTGGTGGTAACAAATAATGGATGTGGATGCAAGTTTAGTTCAGATCAAAGTCATTTAGGAGATGGAAGACATTTTATCTCTTCCTAATCATCTCACTGTACACGCGCTGAGATTGAAAGTGCAAACAGGGGAGAGGAGACAGTTACATATATGCTATTAAGTGTATCATTTCATGTATTTACAACCTGGACTAATGGCGCACTATTAACAGCAGCTAATCTTTTGTTATGTCTGTAGCATATAAATGACAACCAGGGGGCATCCCCCGGTTGCAGACAGATGAAACACAATAGTCAGTTAAAAAAGTTGCAGTTCATAGGGTGGCCACTGGGGGCTGACTCCAACTTTAGAGATGAATTAAAGGTGCAATGTGTAAGATTTGGAGACATCTAGAGGTGAAGTTGCATGTTGTATCCATCACCTCACCATCACCCTTCTGAGCATGCAGGAAAACCTATGGTAGACTTCACTTTCACAGATGTTTAGCACATCCACTTTTACTACTGTAAAAACATGGTGGCCCCCATAGAGAGGACCCCTTCCTCATGTAAATATACATTACTGAGCTCATTTAAGGGTGATGGAGAAAAAATAAAACATTTATGTGAGTATAAATTTATGAAAATGTCGGTATGCAATTGTTCTGTAATATTTTTAGAAGTGACAAATCTTACACACACTGCACCTTTAAACATGTTTAAAGCCTGGTACGAACTTCTGTTTTGGTCTCAATCAGTCACATGTTTTCCTGTGACAACTGTACAGGGTGAATTTTTGTCTAACTCGCTTTTTCTTTTTTTTTATCGAGGTTTTAATTTACACATAATTAAGGGCGTGCCCTCTTGACTGACACCCGAGTCAATCTGGGACGTACCACGGATGAGGTGACGGCACCACGAGCCGACCCAAAGCTCCGTGTGTGTTCCGCCTCTTTGCCCATTTTGGGCTCAAGGAACTCGCCCACAACTTGTCTCAAAATCACCCCGCCGAAAGCAATGGGTGACGTCACAGTTGCTATATCCATCTTTATATACAATCTTTGTTGACAACATGGTCCTACATGAAAGCTCAAATGGATTATTATGCATCAGGTGAGTTCTAAAATTCTGCTGTTTCTTCTCAATACCCTGAAACAATGTGACACAACATCCATCCACTCCACCGTCAGACCATCTAGGCAGTAGTGAGATAAGAGGAGTTAGCAGTCTTACCTGTTTGTTGTACTTCGGCTGGCTGGTCTTGTAGCTGTAATCTGAGTACTGGTCTGATCCGGTGGAGTTGTCATCTCCTCCCGTCCCTACAAAAGTGTTGGCAGCGGGAAGATCCTGGACGGCCTGGTGCTTCTGTGAGGCTGAGGGAGACTGGGCCTGTAGCTGGATGGAAGGTAATGGGGAGTTGGAGCGGTAGTGCCTGCCTATATCAGGGCTTCCTGGTGAATACGTTAAGGGCAGATGTATCCTGGGGCTGTCGTTGACTCCATCGAGGTTGAACTTCAGACTCTTTTGAAGACTGACCTCCTCGTCTTCTCCGAGTGGTTTGGGGGACTTTTGCGGTTTGCCTTTCCTGCCTCGTTTCCCTTTGGTGTTCTTTGGTGCCTGTTTGGGAGCGTACAAGTCCTTTGTTTCCTTTTTGCCGGCTTGATACCCACTTTTAGTCTCTCTCTGGATACGGTGTCGGATAAACACCACTACCAAGATCAGCATGACAACACCAGCCACACCTGCAAGGCTTCCAAATAAAATGTTGCTGCGTTGTGCCGCGAAACCGTTGTCAGGGTCCCCTGCGATGTCCCTGTCCAGTGGAGTGTAAAGACTGTGTCCTACTAGGGCTTCCACCAAGCTGACGTTTGAAATGGTTTCATTGACATAGATGTGGACCAGAGCAGTCGCGTGACGCGCAGGCTTGCCCCTGTCGCTCACTCGCACCACTAGACGATGTAGTCCACCATGTTTTGGTGTCATCTCCTTTGCCAGAGTGATCTCCCCACTGGAAGGGGAGATACGAAACAACTGATAAGGGTTTCCACCGGCAATACTGAAGACCAGTTCTGCGTTGGGCCCACTGTCAAGATCCTCAGCTTCCACTATCTCCACATGGCTGTCAGGGGACGCCAAAGGTGATAAGAGCCTGAAGGAGGAATTTGATGGCTTCGTTACCACAGGATCATTGTCATTTTCATCCAGTACATTGATAGTCACCCCCACATATGAAGACCTAGGTGGTTCTCCTCCATCTACAGCTTTCAGACGGAAAGTGTAGCTGCTCTCCTTCTCCCTGTCGAATGAGATGCTTGAGAGAATGGTGCCCGTTCCGTTTTGGACGACAAACTTCCCTCCATCAGGCTCCACGGAGAGGTGAACTTGAGCGTTCTCGCCTTTATCCACATCCAGGACGGTCACCATACCGACTGGACTGAGCGGAGGCATGTTTTCCAAAACTGAAAAGCTGTAGCCATTTAACATGAATTTGGGGTCATTGTCGTTGCGGTCAAGGACTTTAATAGCAACAGTTGCTGTCCCTTTATGAACGGGTGAACCTTTATCTGCCGCAGTAACACGGAACTCATAGCGCTCTTTATGCTCACGATCAAGCGGACTTCTGGCTCTTACCTCACCTGTGTTTGGGTCAATTTCAAAGAGCCCTTTGATGGATGAATCTGCCACTATACTATAAAGGAGTTCAGCATTCGTCCCACTGTCAGCATCTGAAGCGGTAACATCCAACACCTTTTCCCCTGGTTGGTTTTCTTCCGCAAAATCCACCTCAAACAAGATCGGAGAGAAAATTGGGGAATTATCATTCACGTCAGTCACCTGCACCTTTAATGAATTTGTACTGGAGAGAGCCGGATTTCCAGAGTCCACAGCCACGATCTCCACTCTGTAATCCCTGACCCTTTCGTAGTCGAGGGGAGTGGTGGTCTGTAGAAAGTACTTCCTCTTATTGTCACTGGAGGAGTCGCTGGCAGGGCGGAGCTGGAATGGCACATCCCCCGCCACCACACAGGTGACCACTGCATTCTCTCCTTCATCCTTGTCGGACACTTGCACCAACGCTACGGCCGTTCCCACCGGCATGTCTTCCGAAATGTTCGCCACTCCTTCGCTGTGTGTGACCAGACCTATCCCCCGGATCTCCACAGCCGGCGCGTTATCGTTTTGATCTGTCACCTCGATGGTCACGAACGTCTTGGAGCTCTTAGGTTGAGGGCCCTTATCCTTTGCCAGCACATAGAAGGACAGGCTGCTGATTTCCTCCCTGTCCAGAGGTCCTTTGACGTAGATGATACCGGTGGACCGCTCAATTCGTAGGAGCCTCGGCACTGGGTCCACAGCTTGATGCAGGGTGTACTCAATTTCTCCATTAGGGCCCATGTCAGAGTCATTTGCCTTGACCTGCAATTAAAGGAATCCTATGGTTAAAGGCATGAATAATGTGCAACAATTTAGAGTTAGACTTAAACCGAAGCCAGTGAAGGAGATTCTCTGCTAAAGATTGATTGGTGAATGAATAAACTTATCAATGTAAGTCTGATCACTTAATGCCTTAACAGCTTTATTTAGGAGTATTTCAACATTTCGTCTATTTGATTCAGAGAGTATGTCGCTGTGCCTTTTCCCTCATTTTCCTGTTTATTTTACTGGCGAGATAAATTATTCAAATTAAAACATATGATGAAATACCAGGGCTGCATTTTTCATTCATGACACTGTGCAATGTCACAGTAGACGGAAGAGAGAATCCCACACAGAGCGTCTCACTCCTACACTCAGGCATTGTCTGTCTCTGGCTCTATTTCTCCACTGGCAAGCAAATGCAATAAGCAGCTTGATTACCTGTACAAGCCTAATGCCCTAATGCATGTATTAATCATTTACATAGAATTAACTAGACAATGAGTGAGGATGTATGATTTAAAGGTGCAGTGTGTACGATTTTGGTCATTTTTGTCACTTTGAAAAAAATATTGATATCGAATCACGAATTACATTCTAACATTTTCATGAATTTATGATTTTTAAATGTTTTATTTTATTTCTGATACGCTTAGATGAGCCCATTAATGTATAACTACATGTGGAACGGGTCCACACTACGGGGGCCGCCATGTTTTTACAGTATCCCAGAGTGGACGTAATAAACACATTTGAGTTTTAATGACAACTGAGGTCTACCATAAGTTTCCCCTGCACGCGGGGAATGGTGAGGGTGAGATGATGAATGCTACATGCAACTTCACCACTAGATGTCAACACTTACAAACTGCACCTTTAACAAAAAACTAAATGTGGCTTTGTTTTCAAGGTGTCGTGGATTCGTTGTGACATTTGAATACGGAGCTCAGGCGAGAGTCGGTGGTGCATTTCAAATATCTGAAAGCGCAGCCCAAAAGCTGGATTTATTTGGTTTGTTTTTACACTTTAAGACTATGTCTGGGGAATATGCACAACACAAAGAGATATTTCTTTCCGAATCATGTTGATGAATTGGCTCAGAATTGCTGTGTCTCTTATACCAAACAGGAAGTCAAAACACATTAAGCGAAGTCGGTTACAGTTCACTGTGCACTCTGGGTGGAAATTTGATTTTAAAGAGGTTATTTAACAGATCTTACCTGCAGTACAGAATGCCCCACCGGGCTATTTTCGCAAACTTCTGCCTCGTATGTTGACTTTTCAAACTTGGGAGCATTATCGTTGGCATCCGTGACGATGACTCTCAGCAAAGCACTGCTGTAGCGCTGCGGGTTCCCTCCATCCACCGCCTTGATGGTGAGGTCGTAGGAATCCTTTAACTCTCGATCTAGGCTGCCCAGGACGATCAGTTGTGGGAGCTTCCCACCCCTGTCATCGGCCACTTGTAAACCAAACAAGGTCGCCGCATCTGGCCCCGCTGTCAGCGCGTAGTCAGCAACCCCGTTCCTCTCCGAGTCCCTGTCTGTGGCCAAAGGTATGGAGAACAGCGCCCCCATGATTGTATTCTCGGGGACGGAGATGGTGAGCACGGAGGAGGGAAACTGCGGGGTATTGTCATTGATGTCTTGTACCTCAATACGTCCTTCAATGAGTCGAGGGCTTTGATTTTGTATCAGGTCTGTCACTGACACTTCAAATTCCAGGTAGCAGGGTTTACCCTTCGCCAAGGTTCGACAGTCCCTCAGCATCTCCCGGTCTATGGGAACCTCTGTGGTGAAAATATCTCCCGTCTTCCCATCCACACGGAGGTATGGGGCTCCCACCTCCAGCTTATAGAGATGCCCTGAGTCCGGCAGTCCCTGGTCTGCCGCCAGGCTACCAATGAGGGTGTTGGGGGGCTGCTCCTCCTGGACGCGGTAAAGGATACTGCCTGTAGCAGGAGCACACCACAGCACCAGGACCCAAAAAAGCACTGCTTGTAAATTCAGTTCCATTGATTCATCAGAAGGTCTGCCTGTGAATGAAAGAGAGACTGTGTGTCAAAATGCTGTCTCCAATTGGAACACACATGCGAACCTTTAAAAACAACTCTTGATCACTGTTTGAAGCTCTGCAGCTCTTGGATTCGAATGGAAACCCACAGAACTTCAACATCAAAAGCAGAAAGACAAAGACAGATGTAATCTGCAGGTGGAAAAAATGACAAGTGCCATTGTATTGTTCTTCGTTATATTGTCAATATGTTGTAGCAAAACAACAACCTGCCTGCCAGCACAATATAATTATCAGAGAGCAAAGAGAAAAGAAGCATTTCAGTTTATTCTCAGGGCTTCAATATCTTAAGAAAATATTTCATACCATATGAATTTCATGGAGAACTTAATGTATGGGGAAAAACAAAATATATATATATATATATATATATATATATATATAGAGAGAGAGAGAGAGAGAGAAACTTGAGGGGCCTGCGCTGGTTGTTTCAGCTTTGCAATCATATAAAAAAGAAATGCAAAATCTCAGGCATGGATAAACACAGCCTGTGAGACTATTAATTATTTCCGCATTAGACGACCAGACATTGAGTAGTGAGGCAAAGTAGCTGAAAAACTACCTGCATTATTAAAGAAAAAATACCCTTAAAGGTGCAGTGTGTAAGATTTTTCATGTATATTATGTATTTTACAAAAGTAAAAGTAGATACATTAAACATCTTTTGACTTTGAATGACAACTGAAGTCGACCATAGGTTCTCCTGCATGCTCAGAGGATGTGATGAATACAACCTGCAACTTCACCTCTCGATGTCACCAAATCTTACACACTGCACCTTTAAGAACAGATTTCTATAAAGATGTGCATTGACACAGCTAAACTGCTCCATCTATTTAATTACAAAGGGAAACAGTCAAAACAATGACTTGCATATTAAAAGTCACAGAGGCAGTGAGACCAATTCTTCTCATACGCCTTGTGCCACTTGGCCATTATCACTACATGCAGCTTGCAACACAGTGCACAATACACACGTTTTGTAACCATGCTCCATTGCTACTGGCTAGCTCAAACACTGCAATCATTGTTTGATTTTGAACCTTTCAACTCTGTAATTACGACCCATTATTTTAGTGTCTTCTTTGATCTGTATTCCCTGCAGCTAAAGAATTCTGGCTTTTTTACCCATGCTGCAGTGATTTATGCTACAGTTATTTCCTGTGTGTGTCTGTGACCGCACATGTGTGGAGCGTTCTCTTTGGTAATTGAAACAGGAGCAGTCACTGAGGTTAAGTATCAAGGTCCAGTGCTTTGAAAAAGTTGGTGGCGGCAGATTTGAACAGTTTAGTCTGTGCTGCATCTGTAAGTGCCTGCTCACTAATGATGAAGTGGTCATCAAAACTGCTATTGCTTGGCTGACCTGCCCAAACTTAAAGGTGCAGTGTGTAAGATTTGGTGGCATCTAGTGGTGGAGTTGCATATTGTATCCATCACCTCATCCTTACCCATGGGTCATGTTAAGCTACATAATAGAAAAACATGATACATTTTGGTGATTATGAAAATGTCAATGTCGTTGTTTTATTGCATTTTTTTTACAAACTGAGGTGAAAAATATGACGGATATCTTACATACTGCATCTTTAATCATGTTTCTCAGTTGATAGTTGATAGTTCTCTACACTGCTCAGGATTCAAATTTACACAAAAAACCTTAATCCAACTCTCCACTGGTGATCAGACTGATGACTAACATCGGGCTTTTATCTGTAAGAGGAATGGACACAATTAAATTCACTCTTAGGTCAAATGACTCAGACTGTATCAGATTTGGCTTCAGTAGGCGGTGGTTGAAAGGTGACTGTCAGGATAACGTTGTGTGACAGCACGCTGGATTTCGGTGTGTGAGTGGCATTGAATACGATGCACCACTCGACAACAAACAAAATAGCAAACAAACACAAAGGAGGACAATGTTCTCTGCTGGCAATATGTAAACCAGAATTGAAAGGTTAAGTGTGTGGGATTTAGTTTCAGATGATTATAGATAAAAATCAAGTACACTGACTTAATTTTATTCTACTATATAGTGACTTTTTCATTAGAATGTAATTACCTGAATATAAACGTTGTTCTTTTAATTACCCTGGAATTAACCATTTAATTTAAGATCATGAGAAGATCATCTCTATGGAGGCCACCATGTTGCATTGTCATGTTCTTACAGTGGCCCTGACTGGACAAACTAAAAGCGTTTATGGCATCAATAGGCCATCATATGTGCTTCTACATGGTGTTGGAGATTGAATGAGGGGTATTTAGCTTTAAATAAACTTCATCTCTGCTAGTAGATGTTGTACTTTTGAAACTTAAGTAGACCATATAACATAATAACATATGGATTTCTCGTCAAGTAAACAATGGATCAAACCACATCTACATAGAGATCCTACTTTAGGTAGTACAGCCCATGTCACTCATGTAACGAATGCACAAAATGGAGTTGGTCACTTTCTTAGTAAGAAAGATATAAATATATATAAGTAGGATCAGCTGTGTGAGTTCAGCTCTGCACGTTGTCACATGAAAAATAATCCAGAGATCCAAAATGTGTATGAAGCCAAACAGAGAAACACAAACATACAGAAATCAAAGTCCCTCTGAATACATTAAAATAGGAAATGCAGGTTATTGATGCACTAATTGCTCGGATATCGATGTGTCCCTTTTTACATTTTCAGTGGGGGGGGGGGGGGCGGGGGGGGGGGGGGGGGGGGGGGGGGGGGCTCGGGTCAGTGTGGCGTGAACAGTCGCTGAGTTCCCTGTGCATGTGCACAGTCACAGATGAAATACAGCAGACTGGAGTGGATCAGAGGATTCATACCAAGACACATTTCGACACTGTTCCTTCGTTTAACAGCCTGAACATCATCAATCCTGGAGTCAGTGAAGAAGTAAGTGAAGGTACTTTTACATCTGAGTGTAGAATCTTTTATGCTTCTGTCCCAGCTTATTAACAGATCAGCATGTTAGAAGTCTGTTAAATGGAGATGTTTAGCTTTGGTGTCTCTCAACGTGATAAAAGCAATGTCATCTAAAAGATGTATTAAAAAATGATTAATGTTGATAAATGATGTGGTTACATGGGCATTATCATATTTAATTATTTATTTTATGTTTGTGAAAATATTTTTTTGTATAAACGTCCATTTCAAACTGAATACTGACATAATTTTTTCTGTTTTTTTTAAGAATATAAATACAACTTCCTCTAGAATGAGTAGGCATGCTTTGATAGTGACATGATTGTTATGGTTGATGACACTCATGACTTAATGTCTTCCAGTTGGCCTAATGCCTGTCTCCCAGATGGCACTGTGCCTGGCAGCCACAGCGAATCGGTGCTCTTTTTTTTCTGTTTACATTTACATTACAATTCATGTTGTTCATGAAATATGGGTTTTGCCATCAGTCAGTACGATTCTCTTATCGCTTGAATATTATTGACACCATGCCTTTGGGTTTTTTTTTTCTTATCTTGCATTTGTCTGCTATCTCACAATTTTTTTTATCAAAAGCTTGACGGCTTGCTTTTCATTTTTCTCTCTCTTGTCTTAAAAACGTACTTTGAGATGGCGGCAGAGGAGTTTTTTTTTTTTTGTGTGCCGCCAGAAGATGCGTGAAACTCCTCGGATTGCTATGCATCTCACCAAAGTTCACTATATAGGCAGCAAAATTGATCAATTAGAAGTGCTGAACACCACCAGGATTGACATTTCCTACTTCTCAGCACTTTTCCTCTAAAAAAAAAACTTGGTTATCATCTGCCATCCCAGATGGTGTGGTAGACCCACAAGACTACAACGCTGATGTAGGGAGATCACAATACATAACTCAGCATAAAATCAAAGCAGGGAACAAGAGGTTATTTTCCACTCTGTTCATTTGTGTCACATTAGAGCCCTGGCCAACTAGGCTTATTTAAAACTGTTACTTTTGTTAGATTGGGCCTCCTGTACAGACTGAATCTGACAATGAGCATGCCAACAACTGATGCAAATATCTAAAACGATTAATCGATTAATCGACTCAAATCAATTATAAAAATAGTTTGATTACAAATTCCCTGAATCAAATAATTGAATCTTTAATTCATATTTTGCTGTAACTGTTTAAGGTTTAGGAACTGACAAAACATATGCTGCTTCTCATTCACCAACACTCATGAGATGCGAACAAGCAACCACACATGCACACACACACACACACATAGGCTTTAGGCTGACTAGAAAATATCGGGTGATAAATCGGATGATTATTTCGTCATTTTCAGACATGTCTTTTCACATTTGTGCTATTTTTTCCACCTATTCAAAAAACTGTTAATCAAATCCAAACGATAGATTGATCAATTTACAAAGGTGGGTTGCTTGGATGCAGCTCTACATATACCATGGTTGGATCAGACAGCGCGACACAAATCTTCAGAAGGTGAGAGGCTGAAAAAGTAAGATTTATTTTGGCTACAAAAAGTCATCCTCACATCATCCTAGTACTGTAGCTCACTTTGTGCATGGCACTTGACAACAAGAACATCATAGACTACGGTGCTTCATGGAAGCTGCACCACAGGAGAACTCAAACCTGGCTAATTGTTGGGTGACCCCTCGCTATACTACAGGTTTTATGAGCATAGCCAACACTTTACCTCCTTCACACAGAGCTATTAGAGCAGACCTCTACACAGCCTAAAGAGCTCGTGGCGTAATTCCCCTAACCACTTTGTGCCGCAGGAAACATCCTACCCATACAGACATAGTGGCAAGAACAGTCAGCCAGACACTTACAAAAGTCCTCCGGAGCAACAAATCATATTCTGAAGGAAGGACTATCTTCCCAAATAGAATCAAAGCTTTCCCGTGTCTGAGTGAGGAAAGAACTTAAACTCCACCACCGAAGTAGCATGCAGCACATAGGCTCATGCTGTGATCACGCAATGGTCCAGATGGTTCCAGCTCAGAGAAAACTGAAGGCAGCCTGTACCACAGTATGGTAGTGGACCTTCAAAGATAGTAGCTGTTGGCTACATCCCCCACAAAGATGTTTAGTTTTGCAGCAACAGAGAAGGCAAACACGTTCAACGGTGGAATTGTGGGATTTAAGAAAAACATCACAGAGCACAATCATCAATGCTGCAGAAGCACAACCAGACCAAAAGCCTTCTTATTAAGAGCGTCGGGGTGCCGAGTGGAAGCACAACGCTGCATGGCAGAGTCTGTGATTCAAGATTCATGTTCAGCGTGGCTGTCAGTCCACAGCCTAGTGCACAAGCGGCGGAAGAAGCTCACCCAACCGTAACCCCTTCACCTGCCATTGACCTCCTCAGTACAGTGGGTCTCACTCCTGCCACCATATCACCTGAGAGTCGCTGAGGGTCGGCGAGTCAGTGAAATGCAGTGGTGATAATGGACTATGTGAGAGTTCGATGCATCGCAGTTGTAACTGGAATTCTATAGAGCTAAAAGATAGAAAGCTAGATTGCAAGATGAAAGGATGGATAGAAATCAAAATTGCGACTAAATCAAAGGTGCTGTGTGTAGGATTTTGATCTTTTTTGTCACTTAACATTACATTACAAAACGATTACATTGTGACATTTTCATGAATTTATAATCACCTAAGCGTTTTTTTTGTTTTTAAATAACCCGTAAATGAGCCCATTAGTGTATATTTACACGAGGAGGGGGTCGTCTCTATGAGGGCCGCCATGTTTTTTTCAGTAGCTCAGAGTGGATGTACTAAAAAATCTTTTGAGTTTTGATGACAACTGGTGTCTTCAGTAGGTTCTCCTGCATGCTCAGAAGGCTGAGGGTGAGGTGGTGGATACAACATGCAACTTCACCTCTAGATTTGACCAAATCTTACACACTGCACCTTTAAAAAGGTGAAGATAGGTGGACCGAGTTACAACACTGTCTAAATGGATGTGTTCTGGTCCCCTGCGTATCTCCCGGATCTACCCATTTCCTCCACTGCCATTTTGAATGACAGTGGACTCCCAAATTCTTCCTAGCAACCGCTGCCAATCCTTTCAGCCCTCCATCTCCCCTGAAGGCTCCCAAACCCGACGTCAGTGCTGAAGGTGAAAGACTCCGCTGGCAGCACAGCATCACTCACTGTGTCTGATTGAGTCTCACCCGAAGCCCTCACACATCGCACCGACCAGCTGACCCCATTGTTCAAGGGAACATTTCAACTTACACACAGCAACAATTAGCATCCCTTCCCGTGTCAAACTGCACGGTTGGACTCATTCCCCGAGAGGGATACAATCCCTGGCTTTAATGATGGCAGGGGTGCCCAACCCCATGGTACGGCCCTGTTCACTCAGCCCTGACTTCCGAAGGCGGTGATGGACAGTGCTTTGGTGTGTGACTTTAACACCACGGGCACTTG